>CP137679.1:29181625-29221603 GCA_037976565.1 Mesocentrotus franciscanus | reverse complement strand
ATCATGGCGCTTTACATATATTACCCTGGTCATAGCCGAGCTGCCAAAGTAACTAGCGCTCAAGCATATCAGGTACCCATTTACACAAAACATTATATTAAAGACTGCAGTACTTAATTACTCGAGCCAACACATGATGCTTGATGCTGGATTTAGACGAATTTTAAACTGAAGTTATTCCAGTCCAGCCTTTGAAGTCAACATATGTTTGAAGATTGAGGTTTCACCTGCCTTCAATTATGGAGTTTACTCTGAGACTTTTGCTTCTGATACTTGTATTCCGTCATGTTTACAAATCATTCCGCCTGGAGTCTGACACTGAACAGACTGTCACTAACATTGTATCAACCACCCCATTTTCTTCTGGGAGCTATTGGAAAAGGAACACCACATTGCCTGGCTGTGAATGTCTGGCAACAACCAAGAGCCCCGGTAACTTGACAGCAAGAAGCAGACGACTAGTCATCTTGTCCTTGCTTCTTAGTGGCGGACTGGAACCCAATCCTGGCCCTGACTCTGTCCCCTCTCTATGTGGACACTGTGGATATGAAGTGAAAGACAATGATGCCGGCGTAGCATGCGACAATTGCAACGTCTGGTTCCACTGCCGTTGTGTAGGAATGACAGATAGCCACTACAATCTTCTATGTAACAATTCCAACACATCCTGGATATGTAACTGTGGATTTCCTAACTTCACTCATGGATTGTTCAATACCTACCTCTCCATTGAGACATCAAACTCGTTTATCTCTCTCCGAAGTATTGATGATGCTCAGGCTTCAGAGAATTGCGATACCACAGGCTCGCCGAACATCTCCAAGTCTTCCTTCTTACCAAGGTCAACATCAACGCCAAGGAGGACCAATGCTGGGAAGAAGAAAGGATCGCGTCGTTCTAAACTGAGAGGAATGCAGATCAACTGTAACGGACTCAAATCTGACAAGAGCAGAATAGATTTCCAGGCAGCTATTGTACAGCACAATCCAGACATCATTTTTGGCTGTGAATCAAAGCTTGATGATGGAATTCCCACTTACTCTATCTTCCCAGATAACTACGAAGTCTATAGGAAAGACCGAAATGCTTTTGGTGGAGGGTTTTCGTTGCTGTAAAGATGGACCTTGTGTCAGTAATGCGACCTGAATTTGATTGCACCTCTGAAGTAACCTGGGCTTCCATTGACTTTGCAAGAAATGGATCACTATATGTAGGCAGCTTCTACAGACCCCTGGTGCTAACAATGAAGTTATTGACGAACTGCAAAGTAGCATCAATGCCATCATGCAAAAGCACAGGAAACTGCCTACCCTCCTCCTGGCTGGAGACTTCAACCTTCCTGACATCAACTGGAATGATCTCACCACATCCAATCCTAGAACGCAAGCTGTTCATTCACACTTCCTGAACTTCGTAAATGGATGCAGCCTCACCCAGTTGAGCAAGGAGCCCACCAGACCATCATCTGGAAATATCCTGGACCTCATCCTTACAACTACACCAGCAATTGTGCGCAATACACAAACAACACCAGGGATAAGTGATCACCATATTGTTCTTTTTGACATTGATATGCGTCCTGAGCTACAGAGGAAACCTGTTCGGACAATTTACCAGTATGACAAAGCAAACAACCAAGACATAAAGACACTGTGTTCTCAAATGACTGCATCTTACTTTGAAAGGACACCAAATGCGTTCACAGTAGAGGAGAACTGGCTCTTTTTCAAGACTTCCATGCTCTCAATCATGACCCACATTCCTCACCGGAACTCGAAGTCCAAAGTCAGCCATCCGTACATCACCAAGAGGATCACCAGAGAGATGGACAAGAGGGATAAGCTGTACAAAAAAGCGATTCGGACAAGATCAGAACATGACTGGGAAACGTACAAGAAGAAAAGAAACTCTGTCCAAAGAATGAAAGAACTGGCCCACAGCGAATATCTGAATGATGTGGTGGGGGAAAGCCTTATGTCTCATCCGAAGAAATTCTGGAGATACGTAAAGGCCCTGAGAAGAGAATCTGCTGGAATTCCAACACTCAAGGTCGAAGGTCAAATGTACTCAACCAATGAAGATAAAGCAAACGCCCTGAATACTCAGTTTTCATCAGTCTTTACTCATGACAATGACACATCAGCACTACCTGACAAGGGCCACTCACCGTACGAACCAATTGAGAACCTTCTCATTAGCAGCCCAGGTGTCAACAAACAACTACATGGACTCAAGATAAACAAAGCTACTGGTCCAGATGAGCTACCAGCCAGAATGTTGAGGGACTATGCAGATGAGATCACACCGCTTCTCACTCACCTCTACCAACAGTCATACGATAGTGGAGTCCTACCAAAGGATTGGTTGAGAGCTAGGGTGGCAAGCATCTATAAATCAGGAGACAAAAGTGACCCATCTAACTACAGACCTGTGTCCCTCACATGCATCTGTTGCAAGATCCTCGAGCACATCATCTTGAGCCACATGTCCGAGTTTTTGGCAAACAATGACATCATCACTCCTAATCAGCATGGATTCCGGCAAGGACGTTCCTGTGAGACCCAGCTTGTAGAAGCCGTTAATGATTGGGCTAGCAACATCAACCAGCAGCACCAAACTGACGTGATCTTCCTTGATTTCAGCAAGGCGTTTGACAGGGTGTCACATCGAAAGCTAGTTCACAAGCTGAAGTTCTACGGAATCAAGGACCAACTCTCAACTGGATCCATGGTTTCCTGACTGGCCGATCCCAAACTGTGTCAGTAAATGGAGCCACATCACCATCAGCTGATGTCCTCTCTGGGGTCCCTCAGGGATCAGTCCTTGGTCCGGCCTTGTTTCTTATGTACATCAACGACATATGTGAAGATGTATCATCATCAATAAGACTCTTTGCTGATGACTGTGTCTTGTACCGCAGTATCCACACACAGATGACCACACAGCCTTACAGCAAGATCTTTCCACACTGGCAGAATGGGCAGACCTTTGGGATATGTCTTTCAATGTGAAGAAATGTGCCCACATGTGCATCTCTCTGAAGCGGAGTCCCTTGAACTTTGACTTCGACATCAATGGAAAAGCGGTTCCCAAAGCTACCTCCTATAAATATCTTGGAGTCACAGTGGCTGACAACCTGAGCTGGAATACCCATGCACAGAAGATTCAAGCAAAAGCTGCAAGAACTCTTGGAGTCGTACGTCGAGCCCTTGGGAAATGTGACCAGAAAGTCAAGGACATTGCATACAAGCAACTTGTACGACCCCAGTTGGAATATGCCTCAAGTGCATGGAATCCACACACCCAGAAGGAGATCAAACTCATAGAGAGCATACAGAGACAAGCTGCCAGATTTGTCCTCCATGATTACCGAAGAGAATCTAGTGTCACCACCATGCTGTCATCTCTTGGCTGGGACACACTACAACACCGCCGCTTGCTCAATCAATGCGAGATGCTCTTCAAAGTACACCGCAATCTTGTTCAGATCTCTCTGCCTCCTGAAATCCGACTCATTACAGGCATCACCAGACCACAACGAACACAACATCAAACCCACAACTTCCGGTTCACTCAACCATTTTGCAGAGTTAACTGCTACATGTATAGCATGTTTCCCAGAGCAGTCCGTGTCTGGAACGCTCTCCCAAGCAACGCTGTCACTGCAACTACCATCCAGGGCTTTAGAGGAGCGGCATTACCCGTCATACAGATTATGGCGCCGCCCCTGCCCTGAAGATGTTGTAATGAGGGACACAATTGCACCACCTGCACACTGCACCCTGCACATTGTATATAGTGCACGGCGAACAACCATCATCACTTTCACCAGTAGCACGCACCACAGCACATCCCTCTCCAGGACAGCGTTTACGCTTTTGGGAGAGTACTTCTTCAAGGTTCAAGGTACACCTGGGTGGAGAGTGGCAAATGTAGATTAACGTCTTGCCAAAGGACGGCGGGACTTGAACCCCGTACCTTGTGATCTGCAGTCGGGCGACTTATCCACTAGACCACAACACCTACTATTCGTACGTTCTTGTGCACGTTATTTTTAAACTGAGTGTGTCCTTGCACTTTTGTATTATTATTATTTCTTTATTGCGACTAAAACTTCAGCTTGGATTTCAAATTCGTTTGTGGTGTGCGTTTGTGTGTGCGAGTGAGTGTATTATTTTTTTAATGGGGTAAGTTGTGACAATTTACCTCAACATGGTTTTTTCATAAGCATAAACTTGCAAGAGGGGAGAAAGCACTTGAAAATTGAGCACTCGTACTCCTACCTTAAGACACTCAACCCAAACTTATACATATTACTGAATGGATTATCACACCTTTGTGTACAATGAAATTATTGAACTTATCAAAATATTAATGAGACAGGAGTGACCTGCTTCCGTCATCTCGTGCACCACCACCATCAAAGTTGGTCATTGCTGGTATTGCTTATTAAACTCGAAGAGCCTATAGCTCCCTCTCGCTTGTAAAGTTCCTGAGAAATTGCTTGTTCAACAACTTACCATGTAACAACTAGACCGGGACTACCTACTACTGAAAAAATTCTAAACACATTGGGGGTTATTAAGGGAATGCAAATTATTTATATCATCAACATTCCTGCTTGATTCGGTATTGGGTTACTTGATCTCTAGATAGATGTAATAATTTCGATTTATGTTTTACTTACCCTGTGAAAAGCATTGCTAGGTCCCAGTCGTCAGGATTCATGTCATTGTTGACGCTCTGAGCAGCCTGCCAAGTGCAGAAATCTGCGAGGGTTGTATCACCGTTATTAGTAGGTGTCATAGTTACTGGAGATCCCATGGTGTTATCGGCCTAGGCAATAAAAAAAAACCTTAATTGATTGCATTGTCAAAGGTTACTGGCGGATCCGACAGGGGTACCCCCTCCCCCGCCAAAAAAAGGAAAAGGGAGGAAGAAGAGGCTGATAGCCCAAAATTTATTTCAGCCTTATACCCCCCCCCCCCCGCTAGAGAATTCTGAATCTACCACTGAAGGTGTACAAATATTGGTTTTGAGACTAGAGACTAACATGCATACACCAACTGGTACTGGATCCAGGGGGCAAGGAGGGCACCCCTTCCCCCATCAAAACCCAACCAGTGGGGCATAGTTAAGTACACATCGAGTACGAAAGAAAACGACCCCCATTGTGCCGCACCGGTAGAAAATTTCGACCACAAACAGACACCTGAAAACTGCGATAACCCCTTTCGCCCCTTCTGCTTATTAGAGTCCTTTTCAGAGTTATTCCTCCCCATTACCGGCTAGAGAATCCTTGATCTGTCACGGACCATACAGACAAATATATTCATGTCCAAAATTAAGTGATTCCTTTGTCGATGTAAATCGGAACGAGTGAATAATTCCTCCACTTTAAGAACAATAATCACATGCAAAATTTATAAATCGCTTAATACCATGCTTCTAAGCGCATACGAAGACAACATGAATGAAAGGAGAGTGGAAGAGAGAGAAAAAATCATAAGCGATCCAAAAATATTGTACAGAAATACTTCTCTGTAGTTGCTTGTGTTATTAATTATTATCTATTTACAAACAGTATATATATATTTATATATTATTATAATTATTGAGTTTATCATGTCACGAAAGACAGAAACCATAAATATATACCTTGTGCCAAGTTACAGAATTCCCATTATCATGATCATTCAATTTAATTAATTAATTTAGTTTAATTAGGACCAACAGATGGTGAACACACATATACTAGGCCTACTGCTACCCAATAACTAGTCAAGATTCTGTCCGTTTTTATATATTTTGTATTCTTCGATCATCTACGTCCTCCTCCCTTACACGCATCCCACACAGATCGCGCGGCCCCCGAAAATATATCCGTCGAAAAAACTCTGGGTGAGAATGAAGGTAGAGGATAGTTCCTGGGTCACAGTATTACCTTCCAATTTGACGTCATAGAAATGAATATGTATAAGCAAGCGCAGGCCGTGAACGTAGTCTTTGTTCAAGTTGCTTCTGCTGCCGGGTCAGTAACAAACATTCGTAGTCGGTGGGGGTGCCCTATTTCTGTGGGGGTGCTGCCCTATTTCTGTCATTGTTTATTGTCTTTACTATTCAGGTTCTAAAAGGATCCAGTTGATTTTCATATGCTTTCGTGTGACATGCCAAAATGAAAACGTATTCATATTTAGACCAGATATATGTGTTGGTTTAATTCTGGGGAGAGGGGGTGGCTGACATAACAAGAAATAAAATCAATAGAAATCAGTATATAATCAGGCTTCAATAATATTGATTAAAGCCATGGTTGACCATATGTGCCTGAAAAAGATCGTTTGAAACCAATTCGATGCGCTATAGTGCCATTTGGTAATTAGGCATTAATCCTCATGACCAAGTCCCTCAGAGGGGACTTAAAGCCGTCGGTCCCCTGGCACTCGGGTAAAACAAACCAACCAACCAACCTTTTTTTTTCTCTCTGTCTCTTCCTCCATCAGGGGCGGCAGAGCGTCTAGCTTTCAAAGTGTGTGGGGGCGAGGCAAGGCACCCACACAAACAAGGGAAATCTCAAAGCGAATATATACAAGTTTAGACATTGGTAGGCCCTTATACCCCATTGTGATTAGATAATCAGGAATAATTTCATTGTTTGTTTCTCTCTTTACATGGTCCAATATACTGCTTAAGCATCATACTTTGCAGTTGGATGTGATGGTCTGAATAATTATTTGCGAGCGAGCGAGCGAAGCGAAATTTTTAGATTTGTGAGGCCGCGAAAAATGTCATCTTATAAAGAGGAAAAAAATCCTTACCATGAAAGACTGAAAAGATCTTTAATAAGAAATAAAAATATATTAACTTAAAATGCAACCGTATATATAGCGAGCGAGCTTTAGGTGAAATTTAAGAAAAAGTTTCTCTTAGTCGCTTTAAGTTAGTAGCCCATTTTATGGTGAAGGGAAAAGGGGACACATATCCAAAGTTAAAAGGACACTTATTAGAAAAGAAAAGGAGCACGTGTCTAAGTAAAAAACCGGAATTATCGGAGGTGAAAATGGGGCACTACTCGCACCTGATAAGGGACACTCACCAGAGATGAAAAAAGGCACTTATGGGAACGGAAAAGGGGCACTTATTACAAAGGAAAGGGGGTAATTATCAGAAGGAAAATGGAACTAATTAGAAATGATAGGGGCGCGTGTCAAAATAAAAGGGGCACTTATCATAGATAAAAAGGGGGTTCCTCTCAAATGGTTATAAGGGCACTCACTGGAGATGAAAAGAGGCACTTTAAACCCTCAAAATAAACGGAACACCTTTCCGATTTGAAAACAGGCAAATATAAGAGGTGAAGGGACACTTAACAGAGGTGGTAATAGGCATTTCTTGTACCTGAAAAGGTAAATTCACCTGAGATGAATAGGGGCACTTGTGAGAATGGAAAGGGGCACAAATAAGATTTAATAGAGGCATTTATCAGACGTGTGAGAAGGGGCATTTAAGAGAAAGAGATGTGGCTCTTATAAAAAATGAAAAGGGGCATTTATCAGAAGGAAAAAGGGCACTTATTAGAAAGACAAGGGGCACGTGTCAAAATAAAAGAGGGCACTTATGAGAGGTGAGAAGGGGCACTCATCAAAGATGAAAAGGTTTACTTATCAGAAGGGAAAGGGCACTGCGCCCCATGCCCCCTTCTTTCTCTTTCTCTGTGTGTTTGTCTCTCTCTCTCTGTCTGTCTGTCTCTCTCTCTCTCTCTCTCTCCCCTCTCTTCCTTCTCTCACACCCTCTCTCCGTTCCTCTCCCCTTCTCTATCTCCCTCCTTCAGCTCCCTAAAATATCGCTGAACTTCAAACAATCACGTTTCAAAGATAGGTCTTTATTGTATAAATATACTGCAGATGCATTATGTTAAGACAATGCAGTAACATTAAGACAATTTTCTAAGATCCTTTTGTTTTCATTGCAGAAAGTCATGACATAAAACGCAAAAACAAATATTTAAAACAATTTTTACATTAATATATACCATTACCCATTGAAACTGTGGCCTCGATCTCACTGTGAATTTTTGGTTATCGGAACTTCACAACAGATTTAAAAAATAAGCATTGACGGTGTAAGAGTTAGATCCTCCAATGTGAAACCCTCTGTTACAGCAAGGAATTTAGGAGTATACTTTGATACTAATTTGAACATGGAAACACATGTTAGAAATATATGCAAATCAACATGATTGTATTATCTTTTATACAATCTCAGACGTATCTGCAAATATTTTGATCAAGAAAGGATAAAATTGGTTGTACATGCTCTCATCACAAGTAAGCTTGATTATTGTAATTGGTTGCTGTTTGGAATGCCTGATTCTCTGATAGCTAGGTTACAAAGAGTCCAAAATGCAAAAGCTGCGCTATATAAATTTATTATTATTATATTATTACTATAATCCGTATAGTTATACTGGTATTTTAAAGTAATACGTTGTCAATCCAGCCTTCTTGGTTGCAATAAATGAAGAAATAAATAAATAAATGAATAAATGAATAATTTTTTTATCATGGTACAATGCCTAAAACGAAGTGAGTATAAAACAACATTTTGTTAAGAGAATTTACTGAAAAGGGAAATGACGTGATATATATTACTGATGACATTCAAGAATCTTCACACAAAAGAACAACACTTATGCCTCAAAAGGCATTCTAAACAATATAGTATAGTATAGTATAGCATAGTAGTAGTGGTTATTTTACCTGACTGCTAAGAAAGCATGAATGCTTGTTAGTAAGCAACCAGAGGACCGACGGATTAAGGTCCTCTCCGAGGACCTGGTAATGAGGATTAATGCCTTACCAAAGGGCACTAGCGCATCGACTTGGTTTCGATTAATTCAAATGACCTGAGAACTTCGCAGTGAAGCGCAGTAATAATACGGGCCCACAATAAGTTGAACATGAGAGGATTACGAACAAATATTCAATGTATATTAACTAGTTTAAACACATATTTTAAGTAAGGGTAACACTGTCATTTGATGATCTGGAATTTGGATAATGAATGGCAAAATTAACGCTTTTTTAAAATTAGAAAACGTCAATGAAATTTCATGCGTTTAGACCTGAAGTAATTAGTCAAAAGAACTTACAAGGTATTTATGAGTGCGTTTAGTTTAAATACATGTAACAATTTTTATTGTATCCTAAGACAAGAATCATATCCATTTTTTCTGATCTTGAAAAAGAAAGTAGCTCTCAAAACCTTTTTTTTTTATAGAATACAGGCCTTTTTGTACAACTCTTTTTACAAAAGTATTATTCCTGGCACTTAAATATACATTCTTATCTCACCAACACTGTATTTTGCCTTTATAAATTGACAAATCTGATGGAAGCAAATACAGGTACTACCAGTCTTGTCGTTGATATAAAGCCGAAACACGGATAACCGACCGAGTGGAAATATATTTTTTAAAAATAAAAGGGGGTTGCAATATGACAATATTTGTCACCAGTGGTTTTACACAGTTCATTTCATCTCCCGCAGTATCATAGTATATTATTCAATATGTATGTATATATGAATGAACCTTGATGACTTTGATTCGATGTCCAGCAGTCATCACGACAACCAGTCTATGCAGAGAGAGAGAGAGGATATATATCTCTCTCAATATCTATTTATATTCATATGGTAAATTGGACAGTCGTAATTGTAAATCTTTTAAGAGTATTTTGAAGGAAACAAACACAACTCTTAACGGTATGTCGTAGTTGTTAAATCCGAGCCATTAAAATATCAAAATATGAAAACATCATTAAATTATGGCAAACCCTTTTCGTATATACGCAATTTCATGTATATTAGGTTGCATGAATCTTTATTGTTAAAGCTAATCTTGAGCTCTGGTATGGGAATTGTATGTCAAAGGAAACATGGCCATACTTCATTCTGGATTGTTTATCCTGTAGTAGATTGATTGTTTGGACCAGTAAAATATAGACAAACTTACAAAAACTTGCTGGAAATCATCTTCAATAAAAAAAAAAAAAAAACTTGTGTTAAGCACATGGTGTCAGGCCTATAAACTTACCTTGATTTCCTTATCTTTCTATGCTCATTACCCAGCCCCTATAAAATGTATACCAAAATTGTTTGGCACACGTCATTTATTTGTAATCGTAAACATTCGGTGTAACTTTTGTTGGATTCTGTGATGATTTATTTCTTTCATTACCAGAACTCAAGCTTATCTTTTATGCCAATATTCATTCTTTCAAAATGACAAAGGTCCTAAGAATAAAGGTTGCGAAACTTTGCTTTCTTTTGAAAATATATTTCCTGAAAATAGAGAAGAAACAATTAGAGCTTATAATAATATGCTACAACGTTGCAACTGCAAAGAAATGTCTTACTAGCCTGGTGGGTTTGAGATACTTGCTCGGGGGGGGGGGGTAATATTTGGTTAACGTTTCATTACAGCATCTATTTCTTTATTAAAGGAAAAATATAGCAAACTAGTGTAAAAACAATTATTTTAGAATTAGAGGCTTCTTAAACTTCAGTTAATTTCAGATTTTTTTGTCAACAGGGTTAGGTTGTGATTCACATTTATTAAGTCATTGACAATTAAGATACCTTGTTTACAATTGAGCTACATGATCTCACGTGAGGGGGGGGGGGGGCATTTCAAAGATTCGATTCGATTTGTAAACAAATAGGATCGACGCTCTCGTAGAAACATAGGGCCAATATAATTCTTCAAAATGCAATGCATTTTTATCACAGTAACAATAAAATTCAATTAACTTGTACAATCAATAATTTATGATCGAAAACAAAAAAATAATTGAAATCAGTCCGGAAATCAGTTATAACATAAAACAAATTATACCCCTCCCTTACTACCCAACCCAAAACAAAATCATCTGCTACCCTTCACCCCCCCCCAAAAAAAAAAAAACGCACTCATACACACCCATTATATATAGCCTTACATGTATTGGGAAGAGGAAACAGAGAAAAGAAAGGAAGATAATAAATCAGTCAGGCAGCTCATTATAAACAAGGTCCTTTCTTTTGCGGTAGGGTTAGCCTGACAAAGAACAGGCGGTATTCTAAATAAACTGTGGTATAATTCCTCTTGCAGGGCGCGGATCCATGGTTTCTTAGGGGGGGGGGGCCCAAATTTGAAATTATGCGAGCCAAATATTGGTACGTAATGGTGACCAGCAGTGGCGTAATGAGCAAAAATGTTTGGGGGCAGACAAAAAATCTGCATCACCCCACTCTTACATGCAGGCCCCGCTGAACGTTTTTCAAAGTGGGTGGGGGAGGCTAAAGTATTTACGATCAGGTAGAGCGTAGCGTATATTGGCGTGGGGTCTAGGGGCAAAGCTCCGGCGGGGATCAAGGGCGAAGCCCCCAAAAGGCCCAGGGGGTATGGGCATTTAATTACGGTCAGAAGAGCATAGTTTGATACCTTATTCATGACACTGGCAGGACACTGGGTCGAGGGGGCGGAGCCCTCGCGGAAGCTCAGGTGTTTTAGGTATTTAATTACGGTCAAATGAGCATATTTTGATACCTAATTATTTTGTGACACTGGCAGGTCACTATTCTTTCTTTCTTTCTATTTGTCTTTAATATACTTTTTCAACAAAAGTGGGGGGGGGGGCTCGAGGCCCCCGAGCCCCACCGTTCCGCGGGCCCTGACATGTAGGCATTTAAATAAGAATATTTATTGCCTGACTGTTAATTTAATTTTGTCATTTTCCAACAAACGCATTATAAAGTAAAATTAAGTAAAAAGTGAAGAAAAATCTCAGAAAATTATAAATTATGTCATTTCAGCAACATTTGTTAATCACCAGTATCGAATTATAAATAAACCACGTTTGAATTTTGTTGTTGTTAGGGGGCAACTGCCCTCCCAAGCCCCGATCTACACCTTGTTGGCGGGAAAAATCGCAACTGATCTCCCCTACCTTTTTTCTTCTTTCTCTTATTTTTCTTTCCCTTTCTCTCCTCTTTTCCTTTTCCTTCCCTTCCTTCTCTCTCTCTCCTTTATGTTTGCTGGGGGAGGGGGAGGCAAGGCCTTTCGGCTCCCCCCGATCCACACGTTGTTGGCGGGATTAATCGCAACTGATCTCCCCTTCTTTTCACCCTTTTCTTTTCTTCTTCTTCCTCTTTTTTGTTCCGTTTTAGCTCTCCTCTTTCCCTTTCCCTTCCTTCTCTCTTTTTTTGGCGGGGCGGGGAGGCAAGGGAGAGCAAGGGCCTTTGCCCCCGATCCACAACTTGTAGGCGGAAAAATTGCATCTGATGTCCCCTTCTTTTCTTTTTTGATGGCGGGGGGTCGAGGCAACAGCCTGGGAGGCAAGGCCCTTTCAGCCCCCCCCCCCGATCTCCTTCTCCTCCCCCTTTTTTCTTCTTATAGTTATACCAGGGAGATGATCATCTCCCTGGTTATACCTCTTCTTTCTTTCCCTTTCTCTCCTCTTTCCCTTCTTGTCCTTCTCTCTCTCTCTCTCTCTTTTTTGTTTCTTCCTCATTCCCTCTCTCCCTGTCTCTCACACACCTCTCCATTTTCTTTCTTCCATGTTTGTTCCTTTTCCTTAATTCTCTTAATTCCTCTCTCTTCCGGCTTATCCTCTTTCATAATTCTCCTTACTTTCTATTTTCGACAGGAAATTGGCGATTTGTGATGCGTGCGTGTGTGTGTGGGTGGGGGTTATAATACCTCTCCCTTTTCTTTCTTCCATTTTTGTCTTTCATTTTCCTTTCCCTTTATCTTTAATTCTTCCTCTTTGTTCTCCTTACTTTCTCTTTCCGACAGAAAGTATGCGTGTGTGTGTGTGTATGCATGGGATGTAACCCCCTCCCCCCTCTCGCACGCTTGAATCCGGCTTCTAGTTAGGCCGGTTCGGGTGTCCCTACACTCCTCTGTACTGACCTGCTAATATTTCAACTTGAACCAAGACTACCTTTGTTTCTTTCGCGTGCTTATACATATTCATTTCTATGACGTCAAATTGGAAGGTAATACTGTGACCCAGGAACTATCCTCTACCGAGAAGGAAAGGCAAAGGGCTGTCTCCGGTTTAGCGTTGAGGGCGTATTATTTTCTCCGCTGATTGGGCGCGCGACATGGAAACAGTCCAGGCAGTGGACAACCCAATAATCCGTAGCAATGGAACATATAATACTAGATCTACAGGATGACAAGTACAATGTCATATTAATACCAGCACCTTGTCTTAGAAGACCCCTCTTCATTTGTTACCAGCTTAACCATAGAATGAGAAATGTATCATTTAATCCATTAAATTCCGCCTTTGGTAAATATTTTTGATCTGGTAAGACATAACATTAGAAAGCTATATGCTGCCCTCTTGATGCTGATAGAGGAAATCCGCATTTGATTATTGTTGTATGCAAAAGTAGAGCCATGAAGGTCAGCAAGTTATAAGTTTTCATCAAGACCATATTGGTTATCTCATAACCTCGTATATTGGATGAGTGTTCATGATTGTCACCATGCCATAGGGGTGTAAAGGGGGTTATTTGATGTAAGTGCATTATAACAAACGATCAATGAAGACGATAAATTTAATATGATATGAGTTACAAATTAAAATATCTTACCGTTAACGTTGTCGCCAATGAGATAAAAAGACGGGCCACTGATATTCTCATGCTGATGTCAAGGCTAGGGTCTGCATAACGTCTGCTCATCTAAGTTTCACGGGGAAAATAGGAGGAAAAAACACAGAAAATCATGTTTATGTAGAGTGTTCCTAAAGTGAATAAATGATCTTAATCCCCTCAAAAAGGTTTGAAAACTCGAGTTTGATCGATGATATCTCTCTTGTCATGAGATAGTTATTGCTTTGTTTAGTATCATTACAAAGTATGTTTATTCCTTTTTACGATGATACCATATTTGTTATGATTTTGCAGCTATGAAATGAGCAGTAGGCCTATATCAGAGTAAGAGGCAGAGTCAAAGTGAAAAGTTACAAAATGCAGTGATAAGCACTGATACAGTGCATTACACAGCAGCCCTACACTCTTCAAAGAAAGAAGAATGGACAGTCGAACAGGAGCTGTGCATTTTGCAACTTTTCACTGTGTTCTATGCTAGTACACAAAGAATAGGTAGCCTATATTATGGAAAATATGAACAGATAATAATCCATACTATTGTTTAAAGAATAATATTTGAAGGCATATCTTTCCAAAAAAACATTGTTCTTCAGAGAGGCCTTGTAAAAATTAAAATTAAAAATTAAATTAAAAGAGACTAAACAAAATTAAAGTACAAATGTAACAATGCAACTTTTTTTTTTTTTTTTTTGGGGGGTCATAACGTAACCTGTCAACATCCAATGCAAACAAAATAACATAAAGAACTAGTTAAAGGCCGAATTGGGAAAGCAGAATATTTGTATGGTTTATTCAGAAGTTTGTCATTAACAAAATATATTTAGGATTCTTACCACAATTTCAAATTAAGAAACAGGAACTATTCCTAAAAAAAAGGAACAGTTCCTGTAAAAAAAAAAGGGAATAGTCTCTCCAAAATAGGAGTGGTGCCTCATATATGCTTACAATGTTAAGTACGGTCATGGCATAGCTCTCTGTATCACTCGTGTATTCATCATAGACAAGACTGTCCACCACGTAGAAGATCTCCAGCAACTTGGCGCCGAGGTAGGATCCCGTGTAGACAGTTTCATTGGCAGGAATCACTGTTCCATTCGCTGATGCACTGTTTGAAGCGACTGTGACTGGAGAAAGAAATATTGTAAAATTAATGTAAACAAGTAAACACATAAATATGAACAAAGTTGATTGAAATATCTTTGGACCCCTGCATAGCGTTATGTATAGTCGTGTCTCCTAAATGGTTTCGGGTGTATTAACCCGGATAGGTCTGGGGCAGATCATACACGGGGAGAAGAAAATAATTTATTTAAAATGTCAGTTTCAACTTGGAAACCCAAATTTGTAGCAGAGTAAAACCTCGTTCAGATATGACGCAATATTTTCACCAACCTACCTTTGTAATTTTTTTTACTTTCTTTCGGAGCAATTCGCTATCAGGGTTGGATTTTAACCCACATAAATGTGTATAATATGTGGACATAAGTTATTCTGAAGGCTTACATGGCTCTACCGGGCATAAGGTGACATCATCTGTGGAAGCGCTCCGTTTGTAGATGATGTGAGGTTGGACTGCATCTTCGCTTCTCCTCTTCATCCTCTCCGTATGGTGCTCTTTGAGAGGTTCTATGTACAACATCTCATCTGCCACTGATAGAACTCCTCTCTGACAATGAAATGAGAACATTTAGGGACGGTATAATAGTGGGTCATTCCATTTAAGACACGTGGCCTAGCTCGAACGTATAGACATCTTTGTACGAATAATTGTATCTCAATAGACAGAATGAAAATTGCAAACGTTTGTTGTTGCTACATTAAACAAACAACATGGGCTACCCTACTTATACGTAATGTATGCAGTGTGCATTCTGACTATTAAAACATTTATTAGTATTATTAGTGAGAAATGAAATCATTTGTAACGAGGTACTTGATGAAAAAGGAGTACATTGCATCACGAAAATGGCATATTTGTTTTTGTTAATTTGGGGTTAATTATATTGTATTATCCTGGGTAGAAGTTAGACATTTGGTTAGTGTAGGAAAAAGACCATAAAACATGCGTCGTAAAATCACCCAAAGGTAGTGTTTAATGTCAGAGACCAAACGTCTGGACAATAAACAAATTTTCATATTTTCCTTTCAAATATTTTATTTTTGATTTTTTTTTTAGAAAAAAAGAAAGATAATAGGGAAATCTTTAAAAATAACAAAATTTATGTAGGGGGTGAATTCCCTTTTAACGTTGAAATGGATCCTGTAAAATACAACTGAAATATTCACCAATCCACTGCATGTGCTCAGAGCTCCTGTTGATCCTGTATGAGAGATTGACGTAGCGAAGAAATGGCAGTCTCTGGTCTGAACCGGTTCTTTCCGGATCGATCCATCCGGCTGTAGATATTCCACCTCCAGTTCGGGTCTCAGGAGCCAGCGATTTTCCTCAAGGACCACGTGATGCTCCTCATCGAATGCGGTGAAAGTGACTTTGTGAGTTTCATTGTGATTGGCTGAATCTACGCTTCGTTTTGATACTTTCGAGGGACCATGAACCAGCGGCAAGATGATGTCATATTCTAAATTAAGAATGCATGAACTTAAAAGTGAAGATATAAAAGCTTCATCGTGTATTCAGAGAAATAATAACTTGATGCGTTATTTGTTACAAAATCAATGTTTTACGTCACGGAGTACTTTAATTATATTTCTGTGTGACAGGCGATATAATCTTGAATTTTTATAATAATTTCATCACTTTATTATCATTAATTCATCTCAAGTATTAAACAGAACCATGTATATACAAAGTTTGTCAAACTTTGGTACAGTTGGACGCAATATAGCGTATATTATTTTGCTTTGTGCTTGCCTAACAAAGCTAGCAGTATTCCCATATTGTAAGGAACTAGACCCGTGTTGGCTAAACTCGGTATATCGATGGCTCTGACAAGGAGTGGATTGGGTTATTGTCGAATTACGCACTTACAATTATAATTAGAAAGGGAAATAAGACTTGAAGGAACCCATGACTCATTCAAAGTGTATGAAAGTTATTAAGATTTAGTCAAGATTAAGACTGAGAATTGTTTTCTTTTTTTTCAATCTGATTTCATATTATCATTTATTCTGTTATTGATTAGGCCTACATTCCCATATTTCGTTAAATGTAAGGTTTTCAACAACAACAAAAGCACAAAGGCACAGTAAATGTATGACTGTGCTTTTACAACATAAATTAATATTTTAAAAAGATATACAGTGTATTAACATATTCATGTAATATGTTTGCTTCATAGATAATATTAGGTATGTTGTGAATGTATTGCATCACCGTGTTTGGCGTTGCGTTGTGTGTGTGTGTGTGTGTGTGTGTGTGTGTGAGTGGGCGTTGCAATACCAACCCAACATGTTGGTACGTGCTTGTGCATGTGCGTGTTGCCGATACAACAATTTCCGTTGAAAACATTAAGCCTTGAAATATGGTGTATTAGAAATGTGACAATATTAACCTGATGTATTAAAGATTAGAAATAAATAAATAAATAAATAAATGTATAATAACGACTGCGTTGTCGCCACACACGTTATGCACAAATTAGCATGACAAATTACTCATAATACTGAAAAATTCATGTTCGATGAACATACTGTAGTTTGGAGAAAAAAAAGAAGAACCTTGACAAACATATCAGAAATCCAATATCATGAAAATAATCATGGGATACTCACCTTTTATCTGTGCTTTCTTTGTGTAGGAATGAAGTTCCTCTTCAGTTAAAATGCCATGGAACTAGGAGAGGAAGATGTAAATAAAGGAAAACAATAATAAAAATCAAACGTGAGAGTTGTTCTCTCTCTCTCTCTCTATATATATATATCGTCTCCTCCTGCCCTCCCCTACACCTCCTTTCTCTCTTTCTTTTCTTATCCCCTCTCTTACCACTCTCCCAAACCCCATTTGCCTCTCTCTCTCTCACTCCCCTTCCCTCTTCTGTTCGTTTGTTTGTTTTATTTCCACGTTTTCACATCAATACAAAGAAACATCATACAAATAAATATAATGAGTAACATGTAAGTTTGACAAAATATGTTTCTAGTTAAAATACAAGCAAATATATATATATATATATATATATATATATATATATATATATATATATGATTTGTGCCAAACCATCGTGAAAACATAATCTGCATAAAAATAAGAAATAAGGGGGAGAATGGATATCTATGTTTAGCAAGTTTCTTACAAAGGAAAAAGCAGGAGACCACATGTCGTAAGCGTAAATGCTTGATGATGACCGTGGCCTCGGCCGAGTTAACAAATAAAATTTTGAGTGAAAATAACAAAATATATTTATTGACATGTTTCGTGTTGAGAAGTGCATTTGTGCATTTGTGCATAGTGCAAAGCTTTAGCTTGGTGGAACAATAACATACTAATACCGTGATATTAATTGTGTGGTGGTTTCAGTTACGGGTGATAATATTAAATGTATGCAGGGTCCATTCCCGTTGACAAAAACAGAACAATTCAAGACATAAAAAATTAGATTATTTTAGATTTCTATGTAAGATCTAGCAAGCTATACTGAGTTAACAAATATTTTTTCATATAAGCTTTACATGAATAAAGGGAGGTCCTAGTTTTAATATGGTTTGGTAAGTTATTCCAAATATCTGGTCCATGGTGTCTAATTGATCGTAGGGCTAAACTAAGTTTGGGATTATTAAGATGGTAATCATGACCATGTCGAGTTAAATATGAGTGTACGTTTACATTTAATAAATAAAAGATTAAGAAAGATGCTGGAAGTGTTTTAGAAGTGTACTTATACAATCATAAAAATGGCAGTTTGGAGCGTATGTATATCATAAACCTTTAACGTTTTTAATTGACTAAATAACGGGTTCGAATTTGCAAGATAGTTAGAGTGTGTACAAATACGAATTGCTCTCTTCTGCAAAAGAAATATTGAGTTTATTTTAATTTTACTTCAGTTTGCCCATATAATATTACAATATGTTATATGCGGTAAAATTAAAGTATTATAAAGAATAAACAAAGATCTATCATTTATCAAATATTTCATTTTATACAAAATACCAATATTCCGGGATATCAAAATATTTATATTATGAATGTGTTTGTTCCAAGACGAATTTGAGTCAATAGTAACTCCTAAAAATGTTGTTGACTGTTTTTCTACCAGTGATAAACCATCTATAAATAAATTGCATTGTGGTTGGTCTTGGGAGTTAATAGTTCTGAAACGAATAAGATTAGTTTTACTTATATTTAAGGATAATTTATTACATTTAAACCATACCGAAATATTATTATACCCTATTATTATACCCTAATAAGTAGTTGTCCTTTTCATTGTGCTAATTTTATTTAAAAAGTACATTGTATTCAATCAACATGCTAATGTTGTGTCTGTTCAGTAGTACACAAACGCTTGCTGCACTGACAGAAATATCAATCACTGGCAAAAAAAAACAAAATATAGTATAGGATTTAGTAATGGGTAAGCAGTCACACTACCATACCGACCATATAGACCAACCGATAAACGACAAAAGAAAAAATATTATATTGTAGAATGATTGATGTGGTTGCACCCTGAGGAACTAATATTTCGACAAGCTCTGCTTCAAGTTAGTTCCTCTTTCCTCGTGCTATTACTATTATATTTGTCGTTTCATTGTATATTTTGTGTAATTCATTGTATTATGTTTTGCATGAGAGATACAATTATTTGAGTTGAAAAATTATGGGATCAAAGGACGCATTCAATTCGCCTCAAATCTTTTGTTAATCTTCAACATTGCGACAAACTGCGTCCGATGAATGACAGAGAGGAAATGTAAACGTGGGTGTTACTCGTTCTGCCTTGATAGAGCGTACGATCAAAATAGCTTTGTGTTGCTCTTTGCAAAAAACATTAACATAGCCTTGTTTGTCTGAGGGGAAATAACATACGTTCTCAAATTGGGCTATATATGACTGTGATGTTTTTTGTGGAAATGGGGACTGAACTACTGGGGTAATGTTAAAGATCCTGTCTTCCATATATATGATACCACACCTTTCAAGTTCGGCTTTGGTGTACTTATTGGCCAGGCACAGGCCACGGTTAACTCAGAATTGAAAGATACAGTCATTCGCTCCAACCTCCCCCAAACCCCATCCCCTTCCCAGACGAGTTTTTATTTTCTAGGAGGAGATGGGGGCGCAGTCTCCATTTAAATGTATGCATGTTTTTTTTCCTCTAGAACCCCCGGTCACTATTTGATTCGCCTGTAAATGCCATCGATACCAGTGTCAATTCAACTCCTATGAAGGGTTTCCATTGATCCTAAGTGATCATAAGTCCTTCAATCAATCGCAAACTTACATTTTTCGAACACGAAGAGTTACCATTCATATCTATCATGTCGATAGACTTGTTTATTAATGTATTTATATTTATACATGTTATTCTCTAGAACCTCCTGGTTACTATCTGAATCACTTGTTATACATAATGGCATCTCTATAGATGGAATTACTTTGCATGCATTAAGTGTTGCTATGTCTGATAAGCCTCTGGAAAGCTTCTGATTTGTCAAGGGAAAACTTTCTCTAATATGTACATGTATAGTTATACATACAATTAGTATTATGTCTATTTAAGTTGTGAGATATTCAAATCAATCATAACTCTTTATAGGACGGGGCCCTGTTTTCATTTACAATGATTTTCTAAAATTGATACACATAACCTTTACTGTTTGTATTTTCGAAGATCTCCCTGCACGAAATATTGTAATCACATACGTATCCACACACAACCACACCCACTTGCGCGTCATAACCCCACCTATCATGCTCATACCCATCACCCGCCCCTTCTCTTTCTCTCTCTCTCTCTCTCTCTCATCTCATGCCTTCCGATTCCTCCTAATGAATTTATCTGTTTCCTCCCTAAGGAATTACAAATAGACAATCTGGCGCGGGCGGGTGCATTCGCGCGTCTGGGGTCTGTCTGGGAGCAGGCATGCGCAACATTTGATGCACGCTGACGATTGTCTAGTACTTAATTTATACTGGGAATCTCGACAAGCCTATCTTTTTTGAGATTCCCTTTTTCCCCCTCTCATATAAATCAAGCAATATAAAGAATTTGTCTTATTCTCAAACTTAAACGTATTGTGTAAACTAATTTTGTTTAGTAGATACTTATCAGTATTCGTTAAGCCTCCTTGTATAATTCATTTCATCTATTATATATTGTAATATATAGGTTTTCCCGGACAATTTCGTCAAAGCAGCGATCAATTTCACTAACGTGCATTCATGTTCAAGCGAATTTTCTCCACTCGTTGCTCCCCCGTTTCATTTTTAAACTTTTTGCATTCAATTTCGTTTCGAGTCACCGAATTTTCTAAACATGCACATTCAAATTACAGCTTGGTTCAGTCAATTTGGAAATGCGTAAGCGTCATTCAATTTCGCCAATGTTGAGTGGGAGGAGAATTCTTTGGCGAATTGCGGTTTCATTTTCGTCTATGGGCAACCTCTTTCGCAATCGGGTCATTCAGATTAAAAGTAGACCTCATAATCATTGTATGATGCTCGATGTTTATTCGGATATTCACTTTTTCATGTTCATTTATGTATTCTTTTTTCTCTATGATCTTTTCTGACATGATTTCACATTATACAATCTTCTTATTTGTCTGATGCATTTATAGTGCATTTAATGTTTTTTCTTTCTTTCGATCTTTATTTTTGTTGAAACATTTCTTTATACACGTCTTCATATTTTTCATTATAAATGAGGGTATTTTTTAAATGGTTTGTTTTGATCAATCTTGAATGAGTAGGTCATCTTTCTTTCTTTTCATTTTACATCTTTTTCTTTATTCATCATTGCATTTTGTTTCCATCATGTCCATATCTATTAAAGCTCAACTCTACCGCTGCCCAGGATCTGTGTATATAAAGCTTGTGCTTAGAAGAGAAGTCACAAATTGTGCACCTTCTCTGGGGACAGTTACCTGTGTAATGACAGATATCTGCTAACGAATACGCATGTCATTCCTACAAGTAAACTTAGCATTAATTATTCAAACAGAAGTGACAAATTAACATCAAATGAAAAGCAATGCACAAATGTCACATATGTATGCCTAATCACGAAATTGAATGCTGGAATACATACCACCGTCTGTCCGGCGCGAATTTGAATGCTCTTCGCACGCTTTTTTTAATTGAATGCTCGTTTTGCACGTCTCCGTGACAAGAGTATGAAATCGCATGCTACTAAATCAAATTGAACGACGCAATTAGCTTTTTGAATGTTGATCTACATAGTCATTCAATTTCGTACGAACTTGAATGAACGTAACGTTAATTCGGATGCTAAGTTTACGAAGTTTGGCGGGAAAACCTATACTATGTAATTCATATATGTTATTTTAATTTTGGATATTTGAGTGGAAAAATAGATAAATCAAATCAAAATCAAATTCCTCCCTCCCTCTCTCCCTCTGTTCCTCTCACTCTCTCTCTCTCTCCCTATCTCTCTCTTCCTCTCCATCTCTCTCGCGCTTTTCCCCATCTCTCTTCTTCCTCTTTGCCTCGTCTCTCTATGTCTTTCTTTCCTCCATTTCTTCTTCTTGTCAGGAGGAATTGATTTACTATTGATCAAAGATACATATTCATTTTTAAAGTTACAAATTATATAAGCATCACCATCATAAGAAATAAAAAGATAGAAACTCACCTCTGATGAGCAAAATCCTCCTTGAACATTCAGCGCCAGCCAAAGGAAGAGAATTGTATACGCCACGCTCATGACTCTAGAGATCATCTAACATAATCCGAAAAATCGTTCAAAGTTGTACTTGATGTTTCTTGCTGAATGCCTGTACAAAAGTTTAACCTCGGACGTGAAAACTTAATCAAACTGCCATTTGAACAAAATCATGGGTCGTTTGCATGTATTTCGTCCAATTAAGCAGCATTAATTGTTAAAACTCTAGTCGATGGTTTAATGTATGAATTACAAAATTGATACTTTATTCACCTACAGTCATACTGTTTCTCCTTTATCAAATGAAGTTATGAAAGCCGTAGCAATTGCTCATATTTTTGGAAGGTATCGTCAAGCGCCGTTAAGCTTGGGTGGTCATCACGAATGATAAAAACCCACTAGAACCGGATCTATCGTATGGATTCCATTCGTCTTTACGCATTCGCATGCCCCCAAGTAAACCAACCCCCTAGTAAGCTATTAATATTGCAAAGCACAATGATAATGAACGAACGTAACCTATGTGTGACGTCAGCGATAGATAGGAACCTTCAGTGCTTCACGTTAAAGACCTGTAATTTATTTGAGGTCATTGGGCAATGTACATTTTTTTTAAAGGGCTACCTCCCCCCTGTAACAGTACATGCCTCTATTCACAGCAAGCAAAATAATTTCCATAATTCACCTGAGATGGCCTAGTGCAGGCTATCCCCTAGTCTAGTTCTGGACCCTTTTTATTGACTTTTTATTCGCCGACTATACGCGTTAAGTCGAGTGGTGGCGCGTTCCCGAGTGATTGCGCGATCCCCGAAAACCGGACCAAGGCAGAACGAGTAACACCCACGTTTACATTTCCTCTCTGTCATTCATCGGACGCAGTTTGTCGCAATGTTGAAGACCATCCGGACCACACCCCCCGCCACAATAGGAGAATTAAAAAAAAAAATCTTATGATTTACTCATTCAACTCCCCACACCCCTCCCCCTCTACAGCGTAAGTGTGAAACGGATTACGACCGAAGGGCTCTCATCCAGGGGCTGCTTTTGTAGTAGTAGAAGTAGTAATGGATATTCGTAGTACAGGCCATATCTGGAGAAGCAAATAGTTTTGAGCTTAATCGTTTGGGATATGAGGATGGTAGGTCAGGTGAAGAAATTTCTGCAAATTTCAACGAAATCGGAGAAAATATATTTTTTTCGTTAAAAATGGAAAGGGGGGGCAATCATAGACTTTAAAGCGACCAGTAGTGGTAATTTTTCACAGCTATTTCATTATTTTCTCCTGAAAGTGTAAGTTGAATTTTATATGATTTGTTTCCTATAATGACGTCATCTTTGGTACGGCATCGGCATGTGTAAGAAAGGGAAACCCCCTCAAGAATTCCAGGTTTGATTCCTGAGGCGTGTCCGATTCGGTGTCCCTCACAAGCGGGCAACACACATGATTTTAATTTAGTGGAGGAATAATTGTGTTCAAACTTCGAACATTCAGCTCTCCACTGAGCCGTATCTCTGCTCGCATTGAAAGAGAGAGAGAGAGAGAGAGAGAGAAGAAAATAAATCATTTGTGTGACAATGCCCCTATGAGAAAACAAGAGAGAAAGAGAGAGAGAGAGAGAGATATTAACAAAATATTTAATCAAAATGAAAATCAAACAAACAATACCCCCTCCCCTTTATAAAAACAAGAGAGAGTGTGATAGAGAAAGAGAGAGAGAGAGAGAGAAAATAAAAAAAACTAAGAAAAAATTATGATTTTAAAATATTTCATCAAAAAGGAAAATCAAATTTACAATCATATATTCTCCTCAACAACTATTGACAATATCCCCACCCCCTTTACAAAGAGAGAGAGAGAGAGAAGAAAACAAATTATGATTTTAAAATAGTTTATCAGAAAGGCAAACCTAATTAACAATTATATATTTTTCCAATTTAACCCCTAAATGATCATTCACATACCCCCTCCCCCTAATAAAAAACAAAAGAGAGTGAAAGAGAGTGAGATAGAGAGAGAGAGAGAGAATTTACAAAAAGAAAAAAAATAGCCTGGAAAGAAATAGTTATCCACTCATTACTATCGATCTCTTTCGCGATACCTCCACTTCTCGGCCGCCGTACATACACACGATTAGACATAGGATTGCATTGTCCTGAAGAAGGAAAAAAAAGCTTACAATTCAACCAAATGAGCTTCAGAGTTGACCTTGGACTAGTTATTCTGCATCAAGAAGGTATTGTTGATCATTTTAGTATATTTTTAGATCATTTTAGAGAATTTTTAGGATGTTATGGAAGTTTGACTAATTTGGGCACTAACTGTAGAATTACCACACATTAATATTATATAAATATATAAACACTTGAAGACAAGCTTGTGTCATATGCAATCAAATGACACTTGCTGCTACCGAAGAGTTACATGTACAACATATATCACAAATGCTTCACACTGGACGGTTATTCTTTTTTTACTCTCTTTGGGGTTTTCTCCTACAGGGGGTCGGAGGGGGGCTTGGTGGTTCTTGCTTTCATCTTCTATTCTACAAGTGCTTCGCGAAAATTCTTTTCAAATTTTTTTTTGAGGGGGGACTTGACGAAATTTGGGAACTTGAGCCCCCTCCCCCGAAAAAAACCTTCCAGAACCGCTAGTGCTTTACCGACTGGGCCAATCCGCCTTAACTCTCTCTATATGCTACACAAATAATCTCCATGTGCCATGTTGCATTTATCATAGGATAAATATACCAAAGGCTTCATGTTTGTTTAACTGTTTCCAGTGAAGATTAATTTATACTCATTGTTATAACAGAGTTATCATGGAGCTAATCAAGACCATAAATCGTTAATTTTGCAAAGCACAAAGCAATCCTTCTGATTCTGCCGGCGGAAGAAGGGTTGAGGATGGGTTAACGGGGAGGAGATATAGAAAGAGAGAGGGGCAAAAAAGCGAGGTTGAAGAGAGTGAAAGGGTGGGGGGAATGGTTGTTTTGTGCAAAATTGCATGTGTGGTAAAGTAACGACCGTGCAAAGAGATAAAGAAAGCAACTGAAGTGTTAAGAGAACCATGTCACAATTTACCGACATGCATAACAAGCAAAAGAAGTGGAAGAAAATAAATTTATTGTTATATCCACCGACATTGAGATAATGAAACGGACCACTGATATTCTCATGCTGATGTCAAGGCTAGGGTCGGCAAAACGTCTGCTCATCAACGGCCAAGGCTGTTGTAAAAGATTTTTTTTTCCTTAATGTATTAATATGGGGGAATTTATAATTTTTCTTGGAGATAAAATATTCTGCATCCCTATGACTTTGGACAAGATTTTTAAATCCAACAAACCTAGGCATACTTTTATCAAATTTACAAAGATATACATCATATTTTAGGACAAGATATAAATTGTTAAGAATAGATCTTCCTGAATACCAATTATATTCTGAGAATGAGTGATAGTGATAGTGGAATGTTCTTTTTGGTTTTTAACCACCAACAATCCGTCCCATATAACGTTTTACTAAGGTAGTTTAGGTTAACAAATAAGAGCCCTAAGCTAAAATAACTAGATACATGCTTTCTACAATGTAGTTGTTCACCTTTCATCGCATTTATTTATTGTAGCTAGTGATAAATAAGTTGAATAGTTCACAATATATATACATATATATATATATATAAAAACTAAGACAAATAATGGCAACATGGAAACGTTCACAATCAAGCTTCCACGAACATGATCACAATTAAAGGAAAATCCAACCCAAACAAGCAACTACTCTAAAAGAAAGCAGAAGTATCAGAGAGGAAAACTGATGAAAATTTCAAGTAAATCTGACTAAATATAAGAAAATTATGAATTTTTGAAAGTTGTAATCTCTATACGTATGGGTACTTCAAAAGGGCTGAAGCGTAATGTCAATGTGATGTAGTGCCGGACTACTTTCTCATCTGTTCCAACATATAAAATGACTAAAATTTACTCAGGAGGGTCTATTCTTTTTAGAGGACCTATAATAATATGCTATCTATAATATATTTTGAGCAGTGCCCCAAGGGAGAAAGAACTTACGTGAAAAACAGAAAGTAGTGATATTTTTGTACACTGGGCACGGGAGAGTTATCCACGTCCTACGTCACAATCCACTGACCAAAGTACCAATTTGAGATTCGCATAGACTTAGTGATCTCATATTTCAAACATTCATAACTTCTTTACTATTAGTCCGATTAATTTCAAACTTTTTGCCATTCTGTTTCTGTTATTTTCTGCTTTCATACAAATCAACTTATTACAAGGGTTGGATTGCCCTTTAAGCCTGATTTATACTATACCTTACACATCCATCGTGTATCTTAGGACCCATATGACTTTAGTTTAAGCTATTAATGTTTTACTATATGATTATGATTGTTTACTTTGTGTTTGTACTTTTCATTAATGTTTATAATGATTTATATAATGTACTTTTACTTCAGTTTCATATAATTTGTAAATCGCCATGAGCGTCAGCAAATAGCGGATACCGCCGCTATGTTGATAGCAATTATCATAGACTAGACTCATTTTTACAGTTATTTATGTTGATTGTTGTTCATTATTAAACTTCTGTGGAGCGGGGCCCGCCTCCATATAATTCACAACCGCACATTCCTAGTATTTTGTAAGAAAGTTACGCTCAGTTATATTTATTCAAAAGAACAAAATACATAGATGTCCTGAGAGCTTTTACGGTTTAGGATTTTCATAACCGGGGGATTTGATTTATTTGCCAGTAAAATTTAATTATCCACGGTGCTACACAATATTATGAGCACAGGACGAAAAAGGCAAACAAATAAAAACAAAACACACAGGTTAGGCAATAAGTCATAGATTTTAAACAAAGGTCGAGATCGGAAAAAGGTTTTTGTCCGACTGTGGGAAAAGTGGATTGAGTAATTATATGCTCGAATCCAGACCATAATTCAAATAATGTGAAAAGAAATGAAATATTTATGATAAGTTTAAGCCAGTCGGCTCATAAAAACTCCGAAACCAAAAGTTGCGCCTCAACCACAATCATGTCAAAGTGAAAACTAATTCAGAATTTTAAACAAAATTGTAACCGCAGTAAATCATATAGTACTACTTTATTATAATAAAGTGATGCAAGACGAGGCATTTAAAATGCATCACGTCTGAACATAAAGTATCGATAATCTTGAAAAGTTTTGTTTATATAATCTTACTCATGTTAATTTACATAGCAGATTTCATGACAGCATTATACACTGTAGGCCTAACAACCCGAACCTCTTAATTGGAGACTACAGTGTTGTACATCGCGGAAGTTGCTATCATATTGAATTTGCGGTCGGCAAATCGAGACCTCTAAATGACATAAATTGAAGGAAATAAATTGAAGGAAAAAAAAGGATATCTCACTGGAATATGTTTGAAAACTACATAACTTTAGCCATAAATGTGGACTCTGATTGGATAATGTCTGAACAAAAATTAGCGCTATAGTTACATAAACTCTCTGAATAGTCATATAAGGGATCTTAAATAGTAGAATGCACGCTCAGAAGAGTTATTGCAAACCGCTACTTTGGGGTTGATTCCACGAGAATTTGGAGTGGATTCAGCTCCTAAACGAAGTGATCCCTAATGTGAGTGGATTTCTACTGGATTTTCTGATTTAAGAAATTAGCCATTCATGATAAGGGTCTCTACCGTCTCTATCATAACCTCAAATGATTAAATGGGTCGTGGAGTTGCAACTTTCCATCGATTTTAGTTCAGTCTAAACCTTTGATGCCGTGCGAATCATTGCTTCGTCATCATAATCCCGTATCCTCGGAATCATGCACGCCATGGCTTCTCATCCCATCGTGGTTGTAACGCATGCCGTAGCTTTCCGTCGATGATAAGACACCGAGCCGTTTAAGGCAGCGCCGCAGCTGGCAGAACTCGGTGAGAACCTTGGTGAAGCGAAGATGAGCGCGGTCTGCGTCGACCACCGCTCGAACGGTCTCCCGTCGGAGATCCTTGATGGTCCCGATCAACCCCAACTGGCTGACACCCGGTCGCTGGAGATCGACACACTCCAAGGAATGCTGCACGATGTAACGGATCTGCACGGGGTTTCCAAAATGAACACCAAAAAAATGAACAAACCAATGGGATGGAAGGCATATATAAAGTTGGTTGTCATGGCTAGAATTGTTCACAAGTATAGTTTGTTTCATAAATTAAAAAAAAGATGACATTATCAATGTCATTTGGATCAATAATCCATTAATATATACGAACATGAAATGGGCTGACCATACTGGGAATGTAAGGCATTGGTCAAGGACTCTGCGATTGCCCCCCTGCCGATGGTCTGCCTTTAAGTATGCCCCATCCCCCAATGTCTTCTTCGTTGCTTGTCAAGAGTTTTGAGATCCGTCACTTCAGAAATACTTGGGTAATACTTGGACAAGACTGTTAAAATTGCCTTAGGCGTAAATATTCACAAATGAATGATACACGCCTAAAGACTAAAACAACAACAACAACGGATGACTTTTTTGAAATTCCTGCAGGGGCTGAATTGACAACGAACATACACCCCTCATTTGTTTTGTTACGCAGTGGCACCAATCAAATTCACGTTGATGATGAAAATGTAAAGAATGACATTAAGGTTGGTAGTGGGCATTAAGGCTACTACATGTCTTTAAATCAATTCCATATGCGAAAAGATAAAGGACGAAAAGAGAAAACAGAAAATAGCAGAGGAAGATGTAGAAAAAGAAGAGGAGGAATAGGAAGGAGAATGACGAAGATGAAGAAAATAGGAAGGAGAAGAAGAAAAATAAAAGAGGAGACAACGATGACGAAAAAGAAAAACAGAAACAGACGACGAAAGAGAAAATCACTGACATACCTGTCGGGCCGCCTCGACGATGCTGCTCGCTGATTCGATCATGGCATTGATGTCGCCCAGTAACTCGTCCATCATATCTTGCGTAGACGACATCGAACTCGCCTCCGTCGTCGATGTCCCAAAGTCATTGACGTTGTGCATCCGGTCTCGGGAATGCCGGTAGGTTCCAACTGGGTTTTCGGGACTGACAGATTCGTACTCGTTGGACTCAAGATAGTTGTCCTGGCAATGTGAGAAGGAATATTATGCTAATGAGAGAGAGAGAGAGAGGGGGAGAGGGGGGGGGGTAGGCATATTTACATCAAGATGATGTTATCGACCACTGTCACCCTCTAAACGACTGAGTAGGCAACTTTATTATTCGCCACTGATTAAGAAAACAGAGTGAAATGATAGGATTACCTGAGTGTAGATATAAAACCTGACAGGAAAGCCCATCATATTCCTTCAATTAGTATAGATCGGGGGTGGGGTGTCCGGGCCGATCAGGACCCATAACAAATACAAAGCTGTCATGTTTTCGGTATGATTTCATGAAAATTATGCATCGAATAGCATTAACCAACACTTAGACTAGATCTATATTTCTAATTCATCATAATTATTATTCAACATGACATATTGCATGCAAACATGTTTAATTTATCGTTTGAAACTATCCGTCTCAATTTTTTCGGACACGTCAACATGTGGCATAAATAGAATGTAAAAAGTTTGGAGTCTCCTAGATCGAAAGCTTCAGTTCCTTATATCGCCGGTTGTTTCAATAAGACTAGATCTAGGTCTTGCTCCAACGGTTGACTAGTCTAGATCTAGATGTAGATCTAGACCCTATGTCAGTTTGTATTAAACTTTGAAGAATTCCCCAGACCAGACGGTTATTTCTATCTTGACGTCTCCTTGATCAATTTCTGAGTCAAACCCCTTGGAACCCACCTCTTTAGTAAGAATGTGCTCGGTATGATGGGGGGTTGGTTGTCCGGACACTTAACAAACATAAAGACTTCTCTTTTGCCTTCGGATTTAACAGAAAATATTCATGAAATAGCACTAACCATCATGAATATTTGTACTTTATAATATTGTCCAACATAAGTCCTAGAAGATTTATGTAATTTTGCTTATAAACTTCTTTAAATTGCTGTTTTAAAGCAACTTACTGTCCAGATACTTAACCTGTCCGGACACACAACGGACTTGGTACTGGTAGTGTCTATTGTCCTACCTCTTTCGTTACCTCCTCAAATGATTCAGCTCCCTCCACACTTGGACTGTTTGGTCTGCTCATTTCCTCCTTTAAAAACCTTTTTTTCTTTATCCAACTTTCTTTTTTGTTATTCAGCTAAACAATATCAGTGATTCAGTCAAGTCCAAAATGTAATTCATGAAATTCACTTAAAATTTAATATCAGGCTTTGTCAGCGCAACCAAACTAGCTAGCTGCACTTGTTTAATGTCAATGCGCGTAAATGTCAATGCGCGTAACCATAAATGAGACACGCGCCTACAAAAATAAACGCGCTTAAATTAATAAGTGTTTTCATATACCGTGTTTACACAGTGAGTGATTTCAAGTACGGTGTTCGGTGTTGGTGTTGGTGTTGAGAGCGTGAAAAGGCTGCTAAACCGAGCTCCAACACCGACGGTCAGTTTAGAAGGACGATACCGATCACGTTATCGATAGCTCAACACCAGCCTCAACGCCGAGTGACGTCACTCTACAGGCGAAAAGTCTTGCGATAAAAGCATAATCCTTTCAAAAATTCCAATGAATTACATCATATCGAATATCAAATGTAAAGTCATATTAAAAAATGAATAGAGAAAATCTCATTTCTCTTGAAAAACGTATATAGCTCCCATAATTTACAGTTGTTTTGACGGGAAAATGGATTTTACCTTGGCTTGATCGTGAGATTCTTGACAGATGCACGCATAGTTACCTGCGGTATACTACAACACCAACACCAACATCAAACTTGAAATCATGAATTTCCCAATCCCTAGGGGCTGGTGTTGGTGAATGGGAAAATTACACGTAAATCGTCAACACCAACCGCGATACTCGGTTCAGCAGACGACATTCAACACCAGCCCTCAACACAGACTACCGGAAATGCGTCATATTTTCCGAGGTCAACCTCAACACCAGCATGATTTCAAGTTCGGTGTAGCTGGTGTTGGTGTTCTCACAACACCAACACTCGGCTCGGGGGTTCAACACGCGAACCGTGCTCAACACGGCAATTTTATGTCATGTAAACGGGATCTCTGTGATCCGCGAGCCGTTTCGAACCCAGCTAGCGCGTGGCAAATGCAAAGAAATAATTGCCACATCAAGTGAGAATGTACGTTCATTTGGTATGAGGAAAGCTAAAGTGTGGGGGCAAACAATAACAATTACATAAGGTGATAGCCCTTTCTTTTTGCAACTGTACATAACTTCTCCCTCTCCCATTTGGTTAAGAACTAATAACTCAGTCAAATGCTTCAAAGGCACTGGGTGTTCAAATAACAGCCCGGCACTGTCGTCCTTTGGCAAGGCATTCATCCACTTTTACCACCCTCCACCCAGGGGTAAACAAAATGGGTAGCCGATAATTTTTAATTTAACTTTAAAGTTTCTTTATAATTTACACATAGATATTCAGGAAAGGCAGTGGACCGTATAACTAATTCTTCACTTTAAAACCTTTCTTGGGTTCCAATTACGGGACAAAGGTTGTAATTGGCAATGTATTTTCTAACAGGGTTAAATATTAATGGAACACATATCTTCGAACTTTCAATTCTGAAGTCTGCATGGATGACTTCCCCGGATTCCCATTAACACATATCACCGGCTTCCCTCCCCGTTATACACAGCAGATGATCAAATAAAGATAAATACAAGAAACTCCATCCCGTTCAGCTTTTTTTTTTGTAAGCTAACAATTATCGTAAAGGCATGTTCACATATTCCACGGTAAACCGCGACGGTTTACGACGTCTTTTTTGTGAAAGAGTTCAGCGATTCACTTTTTAGAATTCTAGAGTACTCTGACGTTGCTAAGTCTAAGGGGCATTTACCATATAAGCATCGCTTGTTTAGCCTGTCTCCTCGTTTCCATTTATTTACACATATGCCATTATTGAAAGTTTTGAGAAGGTATTGTTTTCAAGAGGGCAAATATCAGGTATTCATAAAGCCCCTCCAATACTTTGTAGCCATTATTCTAAAATGCACAAAGCGGAACTTCTCCATGTTTAAATGATCTTGGATACTTTGGGTCATTTGTCATGTTTGGTCTTCATGCGCTATCTGCGGAATGGTCCATTTAGTTCGTCGATTCTAAGGATATCGCTCCCCGATGGCGAATCAGGTATTCAAACACTTTTTAGGTAGACCATTAATGTATATAACGTAGGCAGATTAAAAAGGATTTCAAGTAAAATGTGGCAAGAAGAGGACAATGTCTATTTGAAATAAATATCTGAAACAAAATGTGTTTATCGCTTAAGATATATATTTAGCAAGTTATAACAACAGGAAAATAATGTTCATATCTTCCCGGAATAGCCCGACCAGTTGATCATATGGGCCCTGCAATCTCTATATAATTGTAGCGACTGTCATTTTCCTTATCAATTTATGGTTTCCAGTGGAAAAATACATTAATTTCGTTCCAATATCATTTGTAACAGACAACCTGCCTTGAATTGTTTTGTGGTTTGCATGGCGAAAGCAACTGTTCTGCAACTTCGGCTTCAGCTGAGGGAACATTGTGCCGTTTTCGAAAAGGACATTAAATATTTGCTTTATTATTGCGAGAGGTCTCGGGTTCGATTACCGGACAAGCTATTACGGGCATAGTACTGACCCGTTTTCATAGGTTCCCTGTTTTACTCTAGTGACGACAGAACAACTAAAAATTAAGACTCTTCACACTGATCTATTGTAAGTTAACGACACGTTAACTTAACCGGAAACTTGTTAGAACTTGTCAACAGCCCTCTCTCCAACGGTCTGTGCATCTTCTCACTCTTTCAGCAACCGAGAACATCATAATTTATTCACTTCGATCTACATCAGCTCCTTTCTTTCTCATTCCCAAATCCCGAAAACAGACTGGCTTCAAATCATTTCAATCCGTTGCCCCACGCCTATGGATTTAATTCCCTGCATCTAAATAGTACTTCACTTGACTTCTTCAAAGAACATCTGAAAAAGTACCTCTGCAATTTTCAATTCGTCCTCAGCCTAAGGGACAGCGCCTTGTATCTTCTGGAAAAGGCGCTGTATAAATCCAGTTATTGTTATTTCTCCAAATTCGGTAAACTATATATTGGCACGAGAGCTTGATAATATCTTAAAACAAACGTTGTCGATGGCCAGGAGTATAAAGAGTGAACTTTAGAAATTTTTCACAAGTTAAACCCTTAAATAAAATCCTTTATTAATATACAATTTGCCCTATAGACGAATCCGACCGACTGCCTACGAAAGGACGCCCTCTTACATCACCCCCATAGCTGGGGAGCATCCAGGAGGCTGTTTCACAAAGACTAAGATCGACTTTAAGTTGGACTTAAGTATGGCAGGGCGTTCATTGCATTGTTTGCTCTCACCATTAAGTTGTCATTATGATCTTCAGATAATATTTTTTCCTTCAATAATGAATTATCAAAAAATGTAAATTCTGTAGATTTTTTACCATGATTTGTACGTCCCTTGAGAGACCAATGCCAGTGAATGATGAGAGCAAACAATGGCATGAACGGCCTGTCATACTCAAGTCCAACTTAAAGTCGATCTTAGTCTTTGTGAAACAGCCCCCCTGGACGCTCCCCAGCTTTTTTTGTTTTGTAATATTCTTTATTGTATTCATTCAAAATGAATCAATACATGTTCAAAATACAACTTATTTCAAATTACAGTATAACTTATAAAGTACACAATATACACAACTCAAATTAAGAATGAATGAATAAATATTATCGTAATAAGTAATAAGTTAGCAGCCAGTTTTACGATCGCCGATAGATACCGTTTTAGCGATCGGCGAGTCATAAATTTCAGAAAACCGGAGTCAGAACCATAGACATGACAATAGTCACACGTGAGTACATTTTGGATGTGTTATTGAACTGATTCCTCAAAAGTAATATGATTAACAATGAACCCCTTGACTACTGAATCGTCCCATTTCTATAGGCTAAAACCAGGACCCACCTGGTTCCTGTAGGCAATGGGTTAACATTATTAATCTAGATGAATTAGATCATTTTAGGAAAATGCTTTGGATGTTTTTGTTATTGATTGATTAGAGGTCGACCCTTGCGTTTCATCTCCTGTCTAAATGGAGGCACTTGCTCGTCGAGTAATGATGTTTATCTCTGTACGTGTCCCGACACTTACGAGGGAACTAATTGTGAAACAGATGAGCCTCAACAACTATGTTTATTTCCGTGAGTGCCCGAACACACATTATGGAACGGATTTGTAGCTCACAGTTTTACTTGCTCTGTTTCTATATTTTTTATCAGCATTTATCCAAGTGCATGAAAATATTTTGGACAGGATCAAAACACATTAGAGTTTTATTCACGTTATAACGCATAGCTCTTAACAATATTTGTTTTCTTATAAATGTGTGTAACGCTTCGCCTAGAAATTAGACATGTTTATTTCTGCTATATACACACATATTTTATTTATCGAGGCTGTTGTGATGAGCGATATGTTGCCTATGTATATTTTCAAGTATTTATCGATATTTTATAAGATTATAAGAATAATAGAAATTATTCATTAAAAAAGTGTGCTCAAGAGTTTTCTCCCCAAAAATGTTGTATATAATACATTTTTTGCACTTACAACACAATAGAGTGGAAGAGAGTGTGGCTTGCAGAGAAAGTGGATATAAAGGGAATGAAAAGCAGAAAAGGGGTTATAGGTCCAGATGAAGAGGACAGGGGATTGGCAGATGGGAGGATTCCCTTCTGAGGGAATGTTTGGAGGTGGACGCAAATTAGTATGAAACTATACAGGTAGATATAATATGGATATGCATGGTAATTGTAATCATTAATATATAGTTGACGTGGTTGACATCCACAATCTTATATTCAATTTGAAACTTTATTATTTGATAATGTAAAGAAGAAGTTTATATGTTTAGGTTAATTGATTATACTGTTTTATTATCTTTGATTTTATCCTTTTTAGGTTTGGGGCATGTATACCGAAATATTACCAAATTATTTCCTTTTGAAGTTTACATCAAATCTGTTTGGGGGCAATTAAGGTAATTAAGGTCTACTTACTAGTAATATTCAATTTAGGATAACAATCCGTTGAATATTCATATTAAGGATTATAATTATCCGTTGAATATTCATATTAAGGATTATAATTATCCGTTGAATATTCATATTTAGGATTAGAATTATCCGTTGAATATTCATATTTAGGATTATACTTAGGCATATCCGACTTATCCGTTGAATATTCATATTTAGGGTATCTCAGCCATTACCCCATATAGATATCGACACCAGCAAAATAGACCTTACAACAACTGGCCAAAATTGTGTCGGTTTTTGGTTGGTTTGGAGTTGGTCTGGCGGTGTGACTGGGGTAAGGAATAAAACTATTTTTCAGAAACTTCAATGAAATCTTGAACCTATTTTATAAACATTTACAATGAATTCACATTGTCCAATGACCTCAAATAAATTACAGGTCTTCAATGTGAAGCACTGTAGCTTCCTATCTATCGCAAATGTCTATATAAAGGGTTCCTTAAAATATGAGGAACACATGAGTCAATCTTGACTAGTGGCCGCTTCCCTGGTCTGTGCATGTTCAGGGTTCAAATCTTAGCCGCGACACTAATATCCATTAGCAAGATCGGCAGTTTACCTCTCTGAACTTGAAGTAGGCCTAAATACTTATGCTAACCCCTACTTATTTTGAGAAAAAAAGAAAATAATTCTTTGTATATCCCTATATTTTCACTAGTATAGTTCCGAAATCATTAATAGGAAACCATAAGACTTTGACAAAATGCATCTTTTTTGGTGATCCACTTATGACCGAAAATTCTACAAAATAGGTTGTACAAATCTGACCATCAATACCTTGAATACTCTGGCCTTCAAAAGTTTATTATTGGATGACATTGTAACTCTAATAGCGTCACTTTCGAAGAAGCTAGTCTTTTCGTTTGCCAATCAGGTTTGATTGAATGTTACTTTATTTTATAACCCAAAAAGAAGAAAATATTAATTTTACGATAAAATTATGCAACACGTAATAAAGTGAATGCTATGACCTACAAAAGTGTACTATTGGATACACATTTTTACTCTATAATAGGTATTGTTTTCGAAGAACCTAGCCTTTTCATATGTCAATCAGATTTATTTGATTCTTAGCTTGTTTTTAACCAAAACAAAAACTAAAATGAGGAAAATATTTGTTTTACTTTAGAAATATTCAACATGGAAGAAATTGTGATAGAGGACGACGTCCAAATCGCGTCATGTGACGTCACGCAAAGGTTACGGTTCGTTCATTATCATTGTGCTTTGCCATATTGATAGTTTACTAGGGGGCTTACTAGAGGGAATGCGAATGCGTAAAGAATTATGGAATCCATTCAATAGATCCGCTTCTAGTGGTTCTTTTATCATTCGTGATGACCATCCAAGCTTAACGACGCCTTGCTGTTGTATAAATACCTTCCAAAATATGAGCAATTGCTGCGGCTTTCATAACTTCATTTGATACAGGAGAACCAGGGAGAAATCATAAATTCAGTGCTGTCGGTGAATAAAGTATCGATTTTTTAACTCATAATTATACCGTCGACTAGAGTTTTAACAATTAATGCTGCTTAATTGGACGAAATACATGCAAACGACCCATGATTTTGTTCAAATAGCTGTTTGATTAAGTTTTCACGGCCGAGGTTAAACTTTTGTACAGACATTCAGCAAAAAACATCAAGTACAACTTTGAACGATTTTCCGGCTTATATTAGATGATCTCTTAGAGACATGGGCGTGGCGTATACGATTCTCTTCCTTTGGCTGGCGCTGAATGTACAGGGAGGATTTTGCTTATCAGAGGTGAGTTTCTAAATTTTCATTCCCTATGAAAGTATGATGGTAATGCTTATATAACTTGTAACTATAAAAATGAATATGTATCTTTGCTCAATAGTAAATCAATTCCTCCTGACAAGAGGAAGAAATGGAGGAAAGAAAGACAGAGAGAGAGAGTAGGCAAAAAGGAAAAAGAGAGAGAGAGGGGGAAAGGGAGGAACAGGGAGAGAGGGGGAGGAACAGGGAGAGGGGGGAAGGAAGGGAAAGGAGAGAGAGAGAGAGAGAGGGGTGGGGTTGGGGTGATGGGTATGAGGATGATAGGAGGGGATTATGACGCGCAAGTGGGTGTGGGTGTGTGTGGATACGTATGTGATTACAGAATCTTTATTGCACGGAGATCTTTGGAAATACAAATAGTAAAGGCTATCTGCATCAAATTGAGAAAATCATTGTAAATGGGAGGTTAAAGTGAATGGCAGTATCTTTCAATTCTGAGTTTGCCGTGGCATATGCCTGGCCAATATGTACACCAAAGCCAAACTTGAAAGGTGAAGTATCCAATATATGGAAGACAGGATCTTGAACAGTTCCCCAGTAGCTAGTCACCACTTCTACACAAACATATCACAATCATATAGCCCAATTTGTGAACGTATTTTTTCCCTTCAGACGAACGAGGCCATGTTACATATGAATGTTCGTAATGACTTACAATGTGTGTACAGTACTGTTCACGAAGCTTATTTTACATGAAAAAATACAATAATTCGTTTCGTCATTATTTCATACCAAAATCCCTTCGTAATAATGGGAAATATGCCAGTAATGTAGTACTGATAATTTCCCGCATTTTATTATTAAAGAGATTGTCGAGTTCTGTGAAAGGTGCAAAATAATTTGTGTGACCTTTTTTATTACCAAAAATTATTAGTGTGGAAGAGTATCACAGAAAAAAATGTCCCTTGAACAGGATGGCTATTTAAATGCCCTCATAATTCACACTGTCATGCTACGTGTTAGTGTAGTCCCATAAACAAATGTGTATGTAGAGTGCATGTGACTTTCAGCTTGACTGAGTCGATTTCTTATCATTTAATGATTCCGAAACCTCATGGTATATAACAATATGTATGTGCTACCTGTCTAACCTTTTCCAACTGCTTCGAAATACTTTCTGTCACAATGCTAAAGCCTAACCAGAACTCAACTTTACCTTTAATTTTCATCCTTTTGAGCACGGTAGATTTGTATTTGGTATTGCGTGTGTGTGTGTATTGGGTTTTTACAGACGTGTATCAATCAGATATGATTATTTACGTCTGGGGACCGACCTTTAACGTCACCATCCGAAAGACGCGACTCAGTTTCGAACCTGCGTCCTCGGCTGAATCAGTTTTTAACTTCCACTGTTAGCAGGATTACAGGCGCACGCCACAACGCCTAGTTTTGCTGTAGGCTTAAAGGGATCGTTTAACAGTGTTAAATCTGAGATACACGGCCCTACATGTTATTAGTGTCTGTGATATGGTGTAATAATGAAGCCCTAAAAAAATTGCGCTTCAAAATGATCAAGAAGTGCCTCAAAAAAGTAAAAATCTTTGATTGACCGGTTTTACCATACTCGTTTTCCCTAATAGACTATAGTGTTATGAAACCATCAGGCGAACGGTTTTCAAAATTTGTAATTCCAATCATAAATATCTTGATAATCAGACAGGCGATCAGCTTGTAAAAGTCATGGGGTTCCTGACTGACCTAAAGGTTTATGATTATCATTGCATCATGAGCTAAATCCAGAATTTTGTTTCAGAATCTGAGACAAAGTTACCGGATCCCTTTAACAGCTATTTCACACGCAACGTATTAGGGAGCAATGAGGTGAATCCCCGTTTTGTATGGGGGTACCGTGGAATGAAAAATATTTCACCGGATGAAAGACGACGTAAAATGAGATATAGAAATATAATTGAATAGGATTGGAATGCAGGGCGTTGAATGCATAACCAACTTTTAAAAGTTAATTAAACTGGATTGCATTGATAAGTTTCTGTCAACATGCAAGTAGGTAGCTTCCCGGCAGAAGAGCGCTAACCCTAGTCAAAATAAAATAGTGTAAAACTATTCGGAAGAAAACCCACAATAAATATATTTAAAAAAACAATATATTTTAAACTCTGAATATATTTTTTTCATCTATCTTCTATTCCAAATCATCAGCCTAAATATGTATGTATTTTTTATAATAGAAGAAAAACAGTCTAGTTTTCTAAAAAAATCCAATAAAATATAGAGAAAAATAGCCAAAAAATATATTTACGCATGTTAAAAAGGACTGGGGAATGGACGCACGGACAACGCATTCCATACAGATGAGAGCATACTTTAGCTATATGTACCGAACAAATTTATACCGTTCATCGTCCGAATCGTTAATTTAGCCTTGGCTCATCCACCTTCCCTCCTGCTCCTCCTACCACTTCAACTGCTGGTACTG
>CP137679.1:29157048-29181125 GCA_037976565.1 Mesocentrotus franciscanus | reverse complement strand
TATTTGAAGGCATATCTTTCCAAAAAAACATTGTTCTTCAGAGAGGCCTTGTAAAAATTAAAATTAAAAATTAAATTAAAAGAGACTAAACAAAATTAAAGTACAAATGTAACAATGCAACTTTTTTTTTTTTTTTTTTGGGGGGTCATAACGTAACCTGTCAACATCCAATGCAAACAAAATAACATAAAGAACTAGTTAAAGGCCGAATTGGGAAAGCAGAATATTTGTATGGTTTATTCAGAAGTTTGTCATTAACAAAATATATTTAGGATTCTTACCACAATTTCAAATTAAGAAACAGGAACTATTCCTAAAAAAAAGGAACAGTTCCTGTAAAAAAAAAGGGAATAGTCTCTCCAAAATAGGAGTGGTGCCTCATATATGCTTACAATGTTAAGTACGGTCATGGCATAGCTCTCTGTATCACTCGTGTATTCATCATAGACAAGACTGTCCACCACGTAGAAGATCTCCAGCAACTTGGCGCCGAGGTAGGATCCCGTGTAGACAGTTTCATTGGCAGGAATCACTGTTCCATTCGCTGATGCACTGTTTGAAGCGACTGTGACTGGAGAAAGAAATATTGTAAAATTAATGTAAACAAGTAAACACATAAATATGAACAAAGTTGATTGAAATATCTTTGGACCCCTGCATAGCGTTATGTATAGTCGTGTCTCCTAAATGGTTTCGGGTGTATTAACCCGGATAGGTCTGGGGCAGATCATACACGGGGAGAAGAAAATAATTTATTTAAAATGTCAGTTTCAACTTGGAAACCCAAATTTGTAGCAGAGTAAAACCTCGTTCAGATATGACGCAATATTTTCACCAACCTACCTTTGTAATTTTTTTTACTTTCTTTCGGAGCAATTCGCTATCAGGGTTGGATTTTAACCCACATAAATGTGTATAATATGTGGACATAAGTTATTCTGAAGGCTTACATGGCTCTACCGGGCATAAGGTGACATCATCTGTGGAAGCGCTCCGTTTGTAGATGATGTGAGGTTGGACTGCATCTTCGCTTCTCCTCTTCATCCTCTCCGTATGGTGCTCTTTGAGAGGTTCTATGTACAACATCTCATCTGCCACTGATAGAACTCCTCTCTGACAATGAAATGAGAACATTTAGGGACGGTATAATAGTGGGTCATTCCATTTAAGACACGTGGCCTAGCTCGAACGTATAGACATCTTTGTACGAATAATTGTATCTCAATAGACAGAATGAAAATTGCAAACGTTTGTTGTTGCTACATTAAACAAACAACATGGGCTACCCTACTTATACGTAATGTATGCAGTGTGCATTCTGACTATTAAAACATTTATTAGTATTATTAGTGAGAAATGAAATCATTTGTAACGAGGTACTTGATGAAAAAGGAGTACATTGCATCACGAAAATGGCATATTTGTTTTTGTTAATTTGGGGTTAATTATATTGTATTATCCTGGGTAGAAGTTAGACATTTGGTTAGTGTAGGAAAAAGACCATAAAACATGCGTCGTAAAATCACCCAAAGGTAGTGTTTAATGTCAGAGACCAAACGTCTGGACAATAAACAAATTGTCATATTTTCCTTTCAAATATTTTATTTTTGATTTTTTTTTTGGAAAAAAAGAAAGATAATAGGGAAATCTTTAAAAATAACAAAATTTATGTAGGGGGTGAATTCCCTTTTAACGTTGAAATGGATCCTGTAAAATACAACTGAAATATTCACCAATCCACTGCATGTGCTCAGAGCTCCTGTTGATCCTGTATGAGAGATTGACGTAGCGAAGAAATGGCAGTCTCTGGTCTGAACCGGTTCTTTCCGGATCGATCCATCCGGCTGTAGATATTCCACCTCCAGTTCGGGTCTCAGGAGCCAGCGATTTTCCTCAAGGACCACGTGATGCTCCTCATCGAATGCGGTGAAAGTGACTTTGTGAGTTTCATTGTGATTGGCTGAATCTACGCTTCGTTTTGATACTTTCGAGGGACCATGAACCAGCGGCAAGATGATGTCATATTCTAAATTAAGAATGCATGAACTTAAAAGTGAAGATATAAAAGCTTCATCGTGTATTCAGAGAAATAATAACTTGATGCGTTATTTGTTACAAAATCAATGTTTTACGTCACGGAGTACTTTAATTATATTTCTGTGTGACAGGCGATATAATCTTGAATTTTTATAATAATTTCATCACTTTATTATCATTAATTCATCTCAAGTATTAAACAGAACCATGTATATACAAAGTTTGTCAAACTTTGGTACAGTTGGACGCAATATAGCGTATATTATTTTGCTTTGTGCTTGCCTAACAAAGCTAGCAGTATTCCCCATATTGTAAGGAACTAGACCCGTGTTGGCTAAACTCGGTATATCGATGGCTCTGACAAGGAGTGGATTGGGTTATTGTCGAATTACGCACTTACAATTATAATTAGAAAGGGAAATAAGACTTGAAGGAACCCATGACTCATTCAAAGTGTATGAAAGTTATTAAGATTTAGTCAAGATTAAGACTGAGAATTGTTTTCTTTTTTTTCAATCTGATTTCATATTATCATTTATTCTGTTATTGATTAGGCCTACATTCCCATATTTCGTTAAATGTAAGGTTTTCAACAACAACAAAAGCACAAAGGCACAGTAAATGTATGACTGTGCTTTTACAACATAAATTAATATTTAAAAAAGATATACAGTGTATTAACATATTCATGTAATATGTTTGCTTCATAGATAATATTAGGTATGTTGTGAATGTATTGCATCACCGTGTTTGGCGTTGCGTTGTGTGTGTGTGTGTGTGTGTGTGTGTGAGTGGGCGTTGCAATACCAACCCAACACGTTGGTACGTGCTTGTGCATGTGCGTGTTGCCGATACAACAATTTCCGTTGAAAACATTAAGCCTTGAAATATGGTGTATTAGAAATGTGACAATATTAACCTGATGTATTAAAGATTAGAAATAAATAAATAAATAAATAAATGTATAATAACGACTGCGTTGTCGCCACACACGTTATGCACAAATTAGCATGACAAATTACTCATAATACTGAAAAATTCATGTTCGATGAACATACTGTAGTTTGGAGAAAAAAAAGAAGAACCTTGACAAACATATCAGAAATCCAATATCATGAAAATAATCATGGGATACTCACCTTTTATCTGTGCTTTCTTTGTGTAGGAATGAAGTTCCTCTTCAGTTAAAATGCCATGGAACTAGGAGAGGAAGATGTAAATAAAGGAAAACAATAATAAAAATCAAACGTGAGAGTTGTTCTCTCTCTCTCTCTATATATATATATCGTCTCCTCCTGCCCTCCCCTACACCTCCTTTCTCTCTTTCTTTTCTTATCCCTCTCTTACCACTCTCCCAAACCCCATTTGCCTCTCTCTCTCTCACTCCCCTTCCCTCTTCTGTTCGTTTGTTTGTTTTATTTCCACTTTTTCACATCAATACAAAGAAACATCATACAAATAAATATAATGAGTAACATGTAAGTTTGACAAAATATGTTTCTAGTTAAAATACAAGCAAATATATATATATATTGATTTGTGCCAAACCATCGTGAAAACATAATCTGCATAAAAAATAAAAAATAAGGGGGAGAATGGATATCTATGTTTAGCAAGTTTCTTACAAAGGAAAAAAGCAGGAGACCACATGTCGTAAGCGTAAATGCTTGATGATGACCGTGGCCTCGGCCGAGTTAACAAATAAAATTTGGAGTGAAAATAACAAAATATATTTATTGACATGTTTCGTGTTGAGAAGTGCATTTGTGCATTTGTGCATAGTGCAAAGCTTTAGCTTGGTGGAACAATAACAGACTAATACCGTGATACTAATTGTGTGGTGGTTTCAGTTACGAGTGATAATATTAAATGTATGCAGGGTCCATTCCCGTTGACAAAAACAGAACAATTCAAGACATAACAAATTAGATTATTTTAGATTTCTATGTAAGATCTAGCAAGCTATACTGAGTTAACAAATATTTTTTCATATAAGCTTTACATGAATAAAGGGAGGTCCTAGTTTTAATATGGTTTGGTAAGTTATTCCAAATATCTGGTCCATGGTGTCTAATTGATCGTAGGGCTAAACTAAGTTTGGGATTATTAAGATGGTAATCATGACCATGTCGAGTTAAATATGAGTGTACGTTTACATTTAATAAATAAAAGTTTAAGAAAGATGCTGGAAGTGTTTTAGAAGTGTACTTATACATAAAAATGGCAGTTTGGAGCGTATGTATATCATAAACCTTTAACGTTTTTAATTGACTAAATAACGGGTTCGAATTTGCAAGATAGTTAGAGTGTGTACAAATACGAATTGCTCTCTTTTGCAAAAGAAATATTGAGTTTATTTTAATTTTACTTCAGTTTGCCCATAAAATATTACAATATGTTATATGCGGTAAAATTAAAGTATTATAAAGAATAAACAAAGATCTATCATTTATCAAATATTTCATTTTATACAAAATACCAATATTCCGGGATATCAAAATATTTATATTATGAATGTGTTTGTTCCAAGACGAATTTGAGTCAATAGTAACTCCTAAAAATGTTGTTGACTGTTTTTCTACCAGTGATAAACCATCTATAAATAAATTGCATTGTGGTTGGTCTTGGGAGTTAATAGTTCTGAAACGAATAAAATTAGTTTTACTTATATTTAAGGATAATTTATTACATTTAAACCATACCGAAATATTATTATACCCTATTATTATACCCTAATAATTCGTTGTCCTTTTCATTGTGCTAATTTTATTTAAAAAGTACATTGTATTCAATCAACATGCTAATGTTGTGTCCGTTCAGTAGTACACAAACGCTTGCTGCACTGACAGAAATATCAATCACTGGCAAAAAAAAACAAAATATAGTATAGGATTTAGTAATGGGTAAGCAGTCATACTACCATACCGACCATATAGACCAACCGATAAACGACAAAAGAAAAAATATTATATTGTAGAATGATTGATGTGGTTGCACCCTGAGGAACTAATATTTCGACAAGCTCTGCTTCAAGTTAGTTCCTCTTTCCTCGTGCTATTACTATTATATTTGTCGTTTCATTGTATATTTTGTGTAATTCATTGTATTATGTTTTGCATGAGAGATACAATTATTTGAGTTGAAAAATTATGGGATCAAAGGACGCATTCAATTCGCCTCAAATCTTTTGTTAATCTTCAACATTGCGACAAACTGCGTCCGATGAATGACAGAGAGGAAATGTAAACGTGGGTGTTACTCGTTCTGCCTTGATAGAGCGTACGATCAAAATAGCTTTGTGTTGCTCTTTGCAAAAAACATTAACATAGCCTTGTTTGTCTGAGGGGAAATAACATACGTTCTCAAATTGGGCTATATGACTGTGATGTTTTTTGTGGAAATGGGGACTGAACTACTGGGGTAATGTTAAAGATCCTGTCTTCCATATATATGATACCACACCTTTCAAGTTCGGCTTTGGTGTACTTATTGGCCAGGCACAGGCCACGGTTAACTCAGAATTGAAAGATACAGTCATTCGCTCCAACCTCCCCCAAACCCCATCCCCTTCCCAGACGAGTTTTTATTTTCTAGGAGGAGATGGGGGCGCAGTCTCCATTTAAATGTATGTATGGTTTTTTTTCCCTCTAGAACCCCCGGTCACTATTTGATTCGCCTGTAAATGCCATCGATACCAGTGTCAATTCAACTCCTATGAAGGGTTTCCATTGATCCTAAGTGATCATAAGTCCTTCAATCAATCGCAAACTTACATTTTTCGAACACGAAGAGTTACCATTCATATCTATCATGTCGATAGACTTGTTTATTAATGTATTTATATTTATACATGTTATTCTCTAGAACCTCCTGGTTACTATTTGAATCACTTGTTATACATAATGGCATCTCTATAGATGGAATTACTTTGCATGCATTAAGTGTTGCTATGTCTGACAAGCCTCTGGAAAGCTTCTGATTTGTCAAGGGAAAACTTTCTCTAATATGTACATGTAGTTATACATACAATTAGTATTATGTCTATTTAAGTTGTGAGATATTCAAATCAATTATAACTCTTTATAGGACGGGGCCCTGTTTTCATTTACAATGATTTTCTAAAATTGATACACATAACCTTTACTGTTTGTATTTTCGAAGATCTCCCTGCACGAAATATTGTATTAAATCACATACGTATCCACACACAACCACACCCACTTGCGCGTCATAACCCCACCTATCATGCTCATACCCATCACCCGCCCCTTCTCTTTCTCTCTCTCTCTCTGTCTCTGTCTCTCTCTCTCATCACATGCCTTCCGATTCCTCCCAATGAATTTATCTGTTTCCTCCCTAAGGAATTACAAATAGACAATCTGGCGCGGGCGGGTGCATTCGCGCGTCTGGGGTCTGTCTGGGAGCAGGCATGCGCAACATTTGATGCACGCTGACGATTGTCTAGTACTTAATTTATACTGGGAATCTCGACAAGCCTATCTTTTTTGAGATTCCCTTTTTCCCCCTCTCATATAAATCAAGCAATATAAAGAATTTGTCTTATTCTCAAACTTAAACGTATTGTGTAAACTAATTTTGTTTCGTAGATACTTATCAGTATTCGTTAAGCCTACTTGTATAATTCATTTCATCTATTATATATTGTAATACTATGTAATTCATATATGTTATTTTAATTTTGGATATTTGAGTGGAAAAATAGATAAATCAAATCAAAATCAAATTCCTCCCTCCCTCTCTCCCTCTGTTCCTCTCACTCTCTCTATCTCTCTCTCTTCCTCTCCATCTCTCTCGCGCTTTTCCCCATCTCTCTTCTTCCTCTTTGTCTCGTCTCTCTATGTCTTTCTTTCCTCCATTTCTTCTTCTTGTCAGGAGGAATTGATTTACTATTGATCAAAGATACATATTCATTTTTAAAGTTACAAATTATATAAACATCACCATCATAAGAAATAAAAAGATAGAAACTCACCTCTGATGAGCAAAATCCTCCTTGAACATTCAGCGCCAGCCAAAGAAAGAGAATTGTATACGCCACGCCCATGACTCTAGAGATCATCTAACATAAGCCGAAAAATCGTTCAAAGTTGTACTTGATGTTTCTTGCTGAATGCCTGTACAAAAGTTTAACCTCGGACGTGAAAACTTAATCAAACTGCCATTTGAACAAAATCATGGGGCGTTTGCATGTATTTCGTCCAATTAAGCAGCATTAATTGTTAAAACTCTAGTCGATGGTTTAATTTATGAATTACAAAATTGATACTTTATTCACCTACAGTCATACTGTTTCTCCTTTATCAAATGAAGTTATGAGCCGTAGCAATTGCTCATATTTTTGGAAGGTATCGTCAAGCGTCGTTAAGCTTGGATGGTCATCACGAATGATAAAAACCCACTAGAACCGGATCTATCGTATGGATTCCATTTGTCTTTACGCATTCGCATGCCCCCAAGTAAACCAACCCCCTAGTAAGCTATTAATATTGCAAAGCACAATGATAATGAACGAACGTAACCTATGTGTGACGTCAGCGATAGATAGGAACCTTCAGTGCTTCACGTTAAAGACCTGTAATTTATTTGAGGTCATTGGGCAATGTACATTTTTTAAAGGGCTACCTCCCCCTGTAACAGTACATGCCTCTATTCACAGCAAGCAAAACAATTTCCATAATTCACCTGAGATGGCCTAGTGCAGGCTATCCCCTAGTCTAGTTCTGGACCCTTTTATTGACTTTTTATTCGCCGACTATACGCGTTAAGTCGAGTGGTGGCGCGTTCCCGAGTGATTGCGCGATCCCCGAAAACCGGACCAAGGCAGAACGAGTAACACCCACGTTTACATTTCCTCTCTGTCATTCATCGGACGCAGTTTGTCGGAATGTTGAAGACCATCCGGACCACACCCCCCGCCACAATAGGAGAATTAAAAAAAAAATCTTATGATTTACTCATTCAACTCCCCACACCCCTCCCCCTCTACAGCGTAAGTGTGAAACGGATTACGACCGAAGGGCTCTCATCCAGGGGCTGCTTTTGTAGTAGTAGAAGTAGTAATGGATATTCGTAGTACAGGCCATATCTGGAGAAGCAAATAGTTTTGAGCTTAATCGTTTGGGATGTGAGAATGGTAGGTCAGGTGAAGAAATTTCTGCAAATTTCAACGAAATCGGAGAAAATTTATATTTTTCGTTAAAAATGGAAAGGGGGGGGGCAATCATAGACTTTAAAGCGACCAGCAGTGGTAATTTTTCACAGCTATTTCAATATTTTCTCCTGAAAGTGTAAGTTTAATTTTATATGATTTGTTTCCTATAATGACGTCATCTTTGGTACGGCATCGGCATGTGTAAGAAAGGGAAACCCCCTCAAGAATTCCAGGTTTGATTCCTGAGGCGTGTCCGATTCGGTGTCCCTCACAAGCGGGCAACACACCGTTCGAACATTCAGCTCTCCACTGAGCCGTATCTCTGCTCGCATTGAAAGAGAGAGAGAGAGAGAGAGAAAAGAAAATAAATCATTGTGTGTGACAATGCCCCTATGAGAAAACAAGAGAGAAAGAGAGAGAGAGAGAGAGATATTAACAAAATATTTAATCAAAATGAAAGTCAAACAAACAATACCCCCCCCTTTATAAAAACAAGAGAGAGTGTGATAGAGAAAGAGAGAGAGAGAGAGAGAGAGAAAATAAAAAAACTAAGAAAAAATTATGATTTTAAAATATTTCATCAAAAAGGAAAACCAAATTTACAATCATATATTCTCCTCAACAATTATTGACAATATCCCCAACCCCCCCCCCCTTTACAAAGAGAGAGAGAGAGAGAGAAGAAAACAAATTATGATTTTAAAATAGTTTATCAGAAAGGCAAACCTAATTAACAATTATATATGTTTCCAATTTAAACCCTAAATGATCATTCACATACCCCCTCCCCCTAATAAAAAACAAGAGAGAGTGTGTGTGTGAGAGAGAGAGAGAGAGAGAATTTACAAAAAGAGAAAAAAATAGCCTGGAAAGAAAAAAATATCCACTCATTACTATCGATCTCTTTCGCGATACCTCCACTTCTCGGCCGCCGTACATACACACGGTTAGACATAGGATTGCACTGTCCTGTAGAAGGAAAAAAAACGCTTACAATTCAACCAAATGAGCTTCAGATTTGACCTTGGACTAGTTATTCTGCATCAAGAAGGTATTGTTGATCATTTTAGTATATTTTTAGATCATTTTAGAGAATTTTTAGGATGTTATGGAAGTTTGACTAATTTGGGCACTAACTGTAGAATTACCACACATTAATATTATATAAATATATAAACACTTGAAGACAAGCTTGTGTCATATGCAATCAAATGACACATGCTGCTACCGAAGAGTTACATGTACAACATATATAACAAATGCTTCACACTGGACGGTTATTCTTTTTTACTCTCTTTGGGGTTTTCTCCTACAGGGGGTCGGAGGTGGGCTTGGTGGTTCTTGCTTTCATTTTCTATTCTACAAGTGCTTCGCGAAAATTTTTTCACCTTTTTTTTGAGGGGTGGGGTGGGGGGCTTGACGAAATTTGGGAACTTGCCCCCCCTCCCCCGAAAAAAACCTTCCAGAACCGCTAGTGCTTTACCGACTGGGCCAATCCGCCTTAACTCTCTCTATATGCTACACAAATAATCTCCATGTGCCATGTTGCATTTATCATAGGATAAATATACCAAAGGCTTCATGTTTGTTTAACTGTTTCCAGTGAAGATTAATTTATACTCATTGTTATAACAGAGTTATCATGGAGCTAATCAAGACCATAAATCGTTAATTTTGCAAAGCACAAAGCAATCCTTCTGATTCTGCCGGCGGAAGAAGGGTTGAGGATGGGTTAACGGGGAGGAGATATAGAAAGAGAGAGGGGCAAAAAAGCGAGGTTGAAGAGAGTGAAAGGGTGGGGGGAATGGTTGTTTTGTGCAAAATTGCATGTGTGGTAAAGTAACGACCGTGCAAAGAGATGAAGAAAGCAACTGAAGTGTTAAGAGAACCATGTCACAATTTACCGACATGCATAACAAGCAAAAAAAGTGGAAGAAAATAAATTTATTGTTATATCCACCGACATTGAGATAATGAAACGGACCACTGATATTCTCATGCTGATGTCAAGGCTAGGGTCGGCAAAACGTCTGCTCATCAACGGCCAAGGCTGTTGTAAAAGATTTTTTTTTCCTTAATGTATTAATATGGGGGAATTTATAATTTTTCTTGGAGATAAAATATTCTGCATCCCTATGACTTTGGACAAGATTTTTAAATCCAACAAACCTAGGCATACTTTTATCAAATTTACAAAGATATACATCATATTTTAGGACAAGATATAAATTGTTAAGAATAGATCTTCCTGAATACCAATTATATTCTGAGAATGAGTGATAGTGATAGTGGAATGTTCTTTTTGGTTTTTAACCACCAACAATCCGTCCCATATAACGTTTTACAAAGGTAGTTTAGGTTAACAAATAAGAGCCCTAATCTAAAATAACTAGATACATGCTTTCTACAATGTAGTTGTTTACCTTTCATCGCATTTATTTATTGTAGCTAGTGATAAATAAGTTGAATAGTTCACAATATATATACATATATATATATATAAACTAAGACAAATAATGGCAACATGGAAACGTTCACAATCAAGCTTCCACGAACATGATCACAATTAAAGGAAAATCCAACCCAAACAAGCAACTACTCTAAAAGAAAGCAGAAGTATCAGAGAGGAAAACTGATGAAAATTTCAAGTAAATCTGACTAAATATAAGAAAATAATGAATTGTTGAAAGTTGTAATCTCTATACGTATGGGTACTTCAAAAGGGCTGAAGCGTAATGTCAATGTGATGTGATAAAATGACTAAAATTTACTCAGGAGGGTCTATTCTTTTTAGAGGACCTATAATAATATGCTATCTATAATATATTTTGAGCAGTGCCCCAAGGGAGAAGGAACTTACGTGAAAAACAGAAAGTAGTGATATTTTTGTACACTGGGCACGGGAGAGTTATCCACGTCCTACGTCACAATCCACTGACCAAAGTACCAATTTGAGATTCGCATAGACTTAGTGATCTCATATTTCAAACATTCATAACTTCTTTACTATTAGTCCGATTAATTTCAAACTTTTTGCCATTCTGTTTCTGTTATTTTCTGCTTTCATACAAATCAACTTATTACAAGGGTTGGATTGCCCTTTAAGCCTGATTTATACTATACCTTACACATCCATCGTGTATCTTAGGACCCATATGACTTTAGTTTAAGCTATTACTGTTTTACTATATGATTATGATTGTTTACTTTGTGTTTGTACTTTTCATTAATGTTTATAATGATTTATATAATGTACTTTTACTTCAGTTTCATATAATTTGTAAATCGCCATGAGCGTCAGCAAATAGCGGATACCGCCGCTATGTTGATAGCAATTATCATAGACTAGACTCATTTTTACAGTTATTTATGTTGATTGTTGTTCATTATTAAACTTCTGTGGAGCGGGGCCCGCCTCCATATAATTCACAACCGCACATTCCTAGTATTTTGTAAGAAAGTTACGCTCAGTTATATTTATTCAAAAGAACAAAATACATAGATGTCCTGAGAGCTTTTACGGTTTAGGATTTTCATGACCGGGGGATTTGATTTATTTGCCAGTAAAATTTAATTATCCACGGTGCTACACAATATTATGAGCACAGGACGAAAAAGGCAAACAAATAAAAACAAAACACACAGGTTAGGCAATAAGTCATAGATTTTAAACAAAGGTCGAGATCGGAAAAAGATTTTTGTCCGACTGTGGGAAAAGTGGATTGAGTAATTATATGCTCGAATCCAGACCATAATTCAAATAATGTGAAAAGAAATGAAATATTTATGATAAGTTTAAGCCAGTCGGCTCATAAAAACTCCGAAACCAAAAGTTGCGCCTCAACCACAATCATGTCAAAGTGAAAACTAATTCAGAATTTTAAACAAAATTGTAACCGCAGTAAATCATATAGTACTACTTTATTATAATAAAGTGATGCAAGACGAGGCATTTAAAATGCATCACGTCTGAACATAAAGTATCGATAATCTTGAAAAGTTTTGTTTATATAATCTTACTCATGTTAATTTACATAGCAGATTTCATGACAGCATTATACACTGTAGGCCTAACAACCCGAACCTCTTAATTGGAGACTACAGTGTTGTACATCGCGGAAGTTGCTATCATATTGAATTTGCGGTCGGCAAATCGAGACCTCTAAATGACATAAATTGAAGGAAATAAATTGAAGGAAAAAAAAGGATATCTCACTGGAATATGTTTGAAAACTACATAACTTTAGCCATAAATGTGGACTCTGATTGGATAATGTCTGAACAAAAATTAGCGCTATAGTTACATAAACTCTCTGAATAGTCATATAAGGGATCTTAAATAGTAGAATGCACGCTCAGAAGAGTTATTGCAAACCGCTACTTTGGGGTTGATTCCACGAGAATTTGGAGTGGATTCAGCTCCTAAACGAAGTGATCCCTAATGTGAGTGGATTTCTACTGGATTTTCTGATTTAAGAAATTAGCCATTCATGATAAGGGTCTCTACCGTCTCTATCATAACCTCAAATGATTAAATGGGTCGTGGAGTTGCAACTTTCCATCGATTTTAGTTCAGTCTAAACCTTTGATGCCGTGCGAATCATTGCTTCGTCATCATAATCCCGTATCCTCGGAATCATGCACGCCATGGCTTCTCATCCCATCGTGGTTGTAACGCATGCCGTAGCTTTCCGTCGATGATAAGACACCGAGCCGTTTAAGGCAGCGCCGCAGCTGGCAGAACTCGGTGAGAACCTTGGTGAAGCGAAGATGAGCGCGGTCTGCGTCGACCACCGCTCGAACGGTCTCCCGTCGGAGATCCTTGATGGTCCCGATCAACCCCAACTGGCTGACACCCGGTCGCTGGAGATCGACACACTCCAAGGAATGCTGCACGATGTAACGGATCTGCACGGGGTTTCCAAAATGAACACCAAAAAAATGAACAAACCAATGGGATGGAAGGCATATATAAAGTTGGTTGTCATGGCTAGAATTGTTCACAAGTATAGTTTGTTTCATAAATTAAAAAAAAGATGACATTATCAATGTCATTTGGATCAATAATCCATTAATATATACGAACATGAAATGGGCTGACCATACTGGGAATGTAAGGCATTGGTCAAGGACTCTGCGATTGCCCCCCTGCCGATGGTCTGCCTTTAAGTATGCCCCATCCCCCAATGTCTTCTTCGTTGCTTGTCAAGAGTTTTGAGATCCGTCACTTCAGAAATACTTGGGTAATACTTGGACAAGACTGTTAAAATTGCCTTAGGCGTAAATATTCACAAATGAATGATACACGCCTAAAGACTAAAACAACAACAACAACGGATGACTTTTTTGAAATTCCTGCAGGGGCTGAATTGACAACGAACATACACCCCTCATTTGTTTTGTTACGCAGTGGCACCAATCAAATTCACGTTGATGATGAAAATGTAAAGAATGACATTAAGGTTGGTAGTGGGCATTAAGGCTACTACATGTCTTTAAATCAATTCCATATGCGAAAAGATAAAGGACGAAAAGAGAAAACAGAAAATAGCAGAGGAAGATGTAGAAAAAGAAGAGGAGGAATAGGAAGGAGAATGACGAAGATGAAGAAAATAGGAAGGAGAAGAAGAAAAATAAAAAGAGGAGACAACGATGACGAAAAAGAAAAACAGAAACAGACGACGAAAGAGAAAATCACTGACATACCTGTCGGGCCGCCTCGACGATGCTGCTCGCTGATTCGATCATGGCATTGATGTCGCCCAGTAACTCGTCCATCATATCTTGCGTAGACGACATCGAACTCGCCTCCGTCGTCGATGTCCCAAAGTCATTGACGTTGTGCATCCGGTCTCGGGAATGCCGGTAGGTTCCAACTGGGTTTTCGGGACTGACAGATTCGTACTCGTTGGACTCGAGATAGTTGTCCTGGCAATGTGAGAAGGAATATTATGCTAATGAGAGAGAGAGAGAGAGAGGAGGGGGGGGGTAGGCATATTTACATCAAGATGATGTTATCGACCACTGTCACCCTCTAAACGACTGAGTAGGCAACTTTATTATTCGCCACTGATTAAGAAAACAGAGTGAAATGATAGGATTACCTGAGTGTAGATATAAAACCTGACAGGAAAGCCCATCATATTCCTTCAATTAGTATAGATCGGGGGTGGGGTGTCCGGGCCGATCAGGACCCATAACAAATACAAAGCTGTCATGTTTTCGGTATGATTTCATGAAAATTATGCATCGAATAGCATTAACCAACACTTAGACTAGATCTATATTTCTAATTCATCATAATTATTATTCAACATGACATATTGCATGCAAACATGTTTAATTTATCGTTTGAAACTATCCGTCTCAATTTTTTCGGACACGTCAACATGTGGCATAAATAGAATGTAAAAAGTTTGGAGTCTCCTAGATCGAAAGCTTCAGTTCCTTATATCGCCGGTTGTTTCAATAAGACTAGATCTAGGTCTTGCTCCAACGGTTGACTAGTCTAGATCTAGATGTAGATCTAGACCCTATGTCAGTTTGTATTAAACTTTGAAGAATTCCCCAGATCAGACGGTTATTTCTATCTTGACGTCTCCTTGATCAATTTCTGAGTCAAACCCCTTGGAACCCACCTCTTTAGTAAGAATGTGCTCGGTATGATGGGGGGTTGGTTGTCCGGACACTTAACAAACATAAAGACTTCTCTTTTGCCTTCGGATTTAACAGAAAATATTCATGAAATAGCACTAACCATCATGAATATTTGTACTTTATAATATTGTCCAACATAAGTCCTAGAAGATTTATGTAATTTTGCTTATAAACTTCTTTAAATTGCTGTTTTAAAGCAACTTACTGTCCAGATACTTAACCTGTCCGGACACACAACGGACTTGGTACTGGTAGTGTCTATTGTCCTACCTCTTTCGTTACCTCCTCAAATGATTCAGCTCCCTCCACACTTGGACTGTTTGGTCTGCTCATTTCCTCCTTTAAAAACCTTTTTTTCTTTATCCAACTTTCTTTTTTGTTATTCAGCTAAACAATATCAGTGATTCAGTCAAGTCCAAAATGTAATTCATGAAATTCACTCAAAATTTAATATCAGGCTTTGTCAGCGCAACCAAACTAGCTAGCTGCACTTGTTTAATGTCAATGCGCGTAAATGTCAATGCGCGTAACCATAAATGAGACACGCGCCTACAAAAATAAACGCGCTTAAATTAATAAGTGTTTTCATATACCGTGTTTACACAGTGAGTGATTTCAAGTACGGTGTTCGGTGTTGGTGTTGGTGTTGAGAGCGTGAAAAGGCTGCTAAACCGAGCTCCAACACCGACGGTCAGTTTAGAAGGACGATACCGATCACGTTATCGATAGCTCAACACCAGCCTCAACGCCGAGTGACGTCACTCTACAGGCGAAAAGTCTTGCGATAAAAGCATAATCCTTTCAAAAATTCCAATGAATTACATCATATCGAATATCAAATGTAAAGTCATATTAAAAAATGAATAGAGAAAATCTCATTTCTCTTGAAAAACGTATATAGCTCCCATAATTTACAGTTGTTTTGACGGGAAAATGGATTTTACCTTGGCTTGATCGTGAGATTCTTGACAGATGCACGCATAGTTACCTGCGGTATACTACAACACCAACACCAACATCAAACTTGAAATCATGAATTTCCCAATCCCTAGGGGCTGGTGTTGGTGAATGGGAAAATTACACGTAAATCGTCAACACCAACCGCGATACTCGGTTCAGCAGACGACATTCAACACCAGCCCTCAACACAGACTACCGGAAATGCGTCATATTTTCCGAGGTCAACCTCAACACCAGCATGATTTCAAGTTCGGTGTTGTAGCTGGTGTTGGTGTTCTCACAACACCAACACTCGGCTCGGGGGTTCAACACGCGAACCGTGCTCAACACGGCAATTTTATGTCATGTAAACGGGATCTCTGTGATCCGCGAGCCGTTTCGAACCCAGCTAGCGCGTGGCAAATGCAAAGAAATAATTGCCACATCAAGTGAGAATGTACGTTCATTTGGTATGAGGAAAGCTAAAGTGTGGAGGAAACAATAACAATTACGGTGATAGCCCTTTCTTTTTGCAACTGTACATAACTTCTCCCTCTCCCATTTGGTTAAGAACTAATAACTCAGTCAAATGCTTCAAAGGCACTGGGTGTTCAAATAACAGCCCGGCACTGTCGTCCTTTGGCAAGGCATTCATCCACTTTTACCACTCTCCACCCAGGGGTAAACAAAATGGGTAGCCGATAATTTTTAATTTAACTTTAAAGTTTCTTTATAATTTACACATAGATATTCAGGAAAGGCAGTGGACCGTATAACTAATTCTTCACTTTAAAACCTTTCTTGGGTTCCAATTACGGGACAAAGGTTGTAATTGGCAATGTATTTTCTAACAGGGTTAAATATTAATGGAACACATATCTTCGAACTTTCAATTCTGAAGTCTGCATGGATGACTTCCCCGGATTCCCATTAACACATATCACCGGCTTCCCTCCCCGTTATACACAGCAGATGATCAAATAAAGATAAATACAAGAAACTCCATCCCGTTCAGCTTTTTTTTTTGTAAGCTAACAATTATCGTAAAGGCATGTTCACATATTCCACGGTAAACCGCGACGGTTTACGACGTCTTTTTTGTGAAAGAGTTCAGCGATTCACTTTTTAGAATTCTAGAGTACTCTGACGTTGCTAAGTCTAAGGGGCATTTACCATATAAGCATCGCTTGTTTAGCCTGTCTCCTCGTTCCCATTTATTTACACATATGCCATTATTGAAAGTTTTGAGAAGGTATTGTTTTCAAGAGGGCAAATATCAGGTATTCATAAAGCCCCTCCAATACTTTGTAGCCATTATTCTAAAATGCACAAAGCGGAACTTCTCCATGTTTAAATGATCTTGGATACTTTGGGTCATTTGTCATGTTTGGTCTTCATGCGCTATCTGCGGAATGGTCCATTTAGTTCGTCGATTCTAAGGATATCGCTCCCCGATGGCGAATCAGGTATTCAAACACTTTTTAGGTAGACCATTAATGTATATAACGTAGGCAGATTAAAAAGGATTTCAAGTAAAATGTGGCAAGAAGAGGACAATGTCTATTTGAAATAAATATCTGAAACAAAATGTGTTTATCGCTTAAGATATATATTTAGCAAGTTATAACAACAGGAAAATAATGTTCATATCTTCCCGGAATAGCCCGACCAGTTGATCATATGGGCCCTGCAATCTCTATATAATTGTAGCGACTGTCATTTTCCTTATCAATTTATGGTTTCCAGTGGAAAAATACATTAATTTCGTTCCAATATCATTTGTAACAGACAACCTGCCTTGAATTGTTTTGTGGTTTGCATGGCGAAAGCAACTGTTCTGCAACTTCGGCTTCAGCTGAGGGAACATTGTGCCGTTTTCGAAAAGGACATTAAATATTTGCTTTATTATTGCGAGAGGTCTCGGGTTCGATTACCGGACAAGCTATTACGGGCATAGTACTGACCCGTTTTCATAGGTTCCCTGTTTTACTCTAGTGACGACAGAACAACTAAAAATTAAGACTCTTCACACTGATCTATTGTAAGTTAACGACACGTTAACTTAACCGGAAACTTGTTAGAACTTGTCAACAGCCCTCTCTCCAACGGTCTGTGCATCTTCTCACTCTTTCAGCAACCGAGAACATCATAATTTATTCACTTCGATCTACATCAGCTCCTTTCTTTCTCATTCCCAAATCCCGAAAACAGACTGGCTTCAAATCATTTCAATCCGTTGCCCCACGCCTATGGATTTAATTCCCTGCATCTAAATAGTACTTCACTTGACTTCTTCAAAGAACATCTGAAAAAGTACCTCTGCAATTCTCAATTCGTCCTCAGCCTAAGGGACAGCGCCTTGTATCTTCTGGAAAAGGCGCTGTATAAATCCAGTTATTGTTATTTCTCCAAATTCGGTAAACTATATATTGGCACGAGAGCTTGATAATATCTTAAAACAAACGTTGTCGATGGCCAGGAGTATAAAGAGTGAACTTTAGACATTTTTCACAAGTTAAACCCTTAAATAAAATCCTTTATTAATATACAATTTGCCCTATACACGAATCCGACCGACTGCCTACGAAAGGACGCCCTCTTACATCACCCCCATAGCTGGGGAGCATCCAGGAGGCTGTTTCACAAAGACTAAGATCGACTTTAAGTTGGACTTAAGTATGGCAGGGCGTTCATTGCATTGTTTGCTCTCACCATTAAGTTGTCATTATGATCTTCAGATAATATTTTTTCCTTCAATAATGAATTATCAAAAAATGTAAATTCTGTAGATTTTTTACCATGATTTGTACGTCCCTTGAGAGACCAATGCCAGTGAATGATGAGAGCAAACAATGGCATGAACGGCCTGTCATACTTAAGTCCAACTTAAAGTCGATCTTAGTCTTTGTGAAACAGCCCCCCTGGACGCTCCCCAGCTTTTTTTGTTTTGTAATATTCTTTATTGTATTCATTCAAAATGAATCAATACATGTTCAAAATACAACTTATTTCAAATTACAGTATAACTTATAAAGTACACAATATACACAACTCAAATTAAGAATGAATGAATAAATATTATCGTAATAAGTAATAAGTTAGCAGCCAGTTTTACGATCGCCGATAGATACCGTTTTAGCGATCGGCGAGTCATAAATTTCAGAAAACCGGAGTCAGAACCATAGACATGACAATAGTCACACGTGAGTACATTTTGGATGTGTTATTGAACTGATTCCTCAAAAGTAATATGATTAACAATGAACCCCTTGACTACTGAATCGTCCCATTTCTGTAGGCTAAAACCAGGACCCACCTGGTTCCCGTAGGCAATGGGTTAACATTATTAATCTAGATGAATTACATCATTTTAGGAAAATGCTTTGGATGTTTTTGTTATTGATTGATTAGAGGTCGACCCTTGCGTTTCATCTCCCTGTCTAAATGGAGGCACTTGCTCGTCGAGTAATGATGTTTATCTCTGTACGTGTCCCGACACTTACGAGGGAACTAATTGTGAAACAGATGAGCCTCAACAACTATGTTTATTTCCGTGAGTGCCCGAACACACATTATGGAACGGATTTGTAGCTCACAGTTTTACTTGCTCTGTTTCTATATTTTTATCAGCATTTATCCAAGTGCATGAAAATATTTTGGACAGGATCAAAACACATTAGAGTTTTATTCACGTTATAACGCATAGCTCTTAACAATATTTGTTTTCTTATAAATGTGTGTAACGCTTCGCCTAGAAATTAGACATGTTTATTTCTGCTATATACACACATATTTTATTTATCGAGGCTGTTGTGATGAGCGATATGTTGCCTATGTATATTTTCAAGTATTTATCGATATTTTATAAGATTATAAGAATAATAGAAATTATTCATTAAAAAAGTGTGCTCAAGAGTTTTCTCCCCAAAAATGTTGTATATAATACATTTTTTGCACTTACAACACAATAGAGTGGAAGAGAGTGTGGCTTGCAGAGAAAGTGGATATAAAGGGAATGAAAAGCAGAAAAGGGGTTATAGGTCCAGATGAAGAGGACAGGGGATTGGCAGATGGGAGGATTCCCTTCTGAGGGAATGTTTGGAGGTGGACGCAAATTAGTATGAAACTATACAGGTAGATATAATATGGATATGCATGGTAATTGTAATCATTAATATATAGTTGACGTGGTTGACATCCACAATCTTATATTCAATTTGAAACTTTATTATTTGATAATGTAAAGAAGAAGTTTATATGTTTAGGTTAATTGATTATACTGTTTTATTATCTTTGATTTTATCCTTTTTAGGTTTGGGGCATGTATACCGAAATATTACCAAATTATTTCCTTTTGAAGTTTACATCAAATCTGTTTGGGGGCAATTAAGGTAATTAAGGTCTACTTACTAGTAATATTCAATTTAGGATAACAATCCGTTGAATATTCATATTTAGGATTATAATTATCCGTTGAATATTCATATTTAGGATTAGAATTATCCGTTGAATATTCATATTTAGGATTATACTTAGGCATATCCGACTTATCCGTTGAATATTCATATTTAGGGTATCTCAGCCATTACCCCATATAGATATCGACACCAGCAAAATAGACCTTACAACAACTGGCCAAAATTGTGTCGGTTTTTGGTTGGTTTGGAGTTGGTCTGGCGGTGTGACTGGGGTAAGGAATAAAACTATTTTTCAGAAACTTCAATGAAATCTTGAACCTATTTTATAAACATTTACAATGAATTCACATTGTCCAATGACCTCAAATAAATTACAGGTCTTCAATGTGAAGCACTGTAGCTTCCTATCTATCGCAAATGTCTATATAAAGGGTTCCTTAAAATATGAGGAACACATGAGTCAATCTTGACTAGTGGCCGCTTCCCTGGTCTGTGCATGTTCAGGGTTCAAATCTTAGCCGCGACACTAATATCCATTAGCAAGATCGGCAGTTTACCTCTCTGAACTTGAAGTAGGCCTAAATACTTATGCTAACCCCTACTTATTTTGAGAAAAAAAGAAAATAATTCTTTGTATATCCCTATATTTTCACTAGTATAGTTCCGAGATCATTAATAGGAAACCATAAAACTTTGACAAAATGCATCTTTTTTGGTGATCCACTTATGACCGAAAATTCTACAAAATAGGTTGTACAAATCTGACCATCAATACCGTGAATACTCTGACCTTCAAAAGTTTATTATTGGATGACATTGTAACTCTAATAGCGTCACTTTCGAAGAAGCTAGTCTTTTCATTTGCCAATCAGGTTTGATTGAATGTTACTTTATTTTATAACCAAAAAAGAAGAAAATATTAATTTTACGATAAAATTATGCAACACGTAATAAAGTGAATGCTATGACCTACAAAAGTTCACTATTGGATACACATTTTTACTCTATAATAGGTATTGTTTTCGAAGAACCTAGCCTTTTCATATGTCAATCAGATTTATTTGATTCTTAGCTTGTTTTTAACCAAAACAAAAACTAAAATGAGGAAAATATTTGTTTTACTTTAGAAATATTCAACATGGAAGAAATTGTGATAGAGGACGACGTCCAAATCGCGTCATGTGACGTCACGCAAAGGTTACGGTTCGTTCATTATCATTGTGCTTTGCCATATTGATAGTTTACTAGGGGGCTTACTAGAGGGAATGCGAATGCGTAAAGAATTATGGAATCCATTCAATAGATCCGCTTCTAGTGGTTCTTTTATCATTCGTGATGACCATCCAAGCTTAACGACGCCTTGCTGTTGTATAAATACCTTCCAAAATATGAGCAATTGCTGCGGCTTTCATAACTTCATTTGATACAGGAGAACCAGGGAGAAATCATAAATTCAGTGCTGTCGGTGAATAAAGTATCGATTTTGTAACTCATAAATTATACCGTCGACTAGAGTTTTAACAATTAATGCTGCTTAATTGGAAGAAATACATGCAAACGACCCATGATTTTGTTCAAATAGCTGTTTGATTAAGTTTTCACGGCCGAGGTTAAACTTTTGTACAGACATTCAGCAAGAAAAATCAAGTAAAACTTTGAACGATTTTCCGGCTTATATTAGATGATCTCTTAGAGACATGGGCGTGGCGTATACGATTCTCTTCCTTTGGCTGGCGCTGAATGTACAGGGAGGATTTTGCTTATCAGAGGTGAGTTTCTATATTTTCATTCCCTATGAAAGTATGATGGTGATGCTTATATAATTTGTAACTTTAAAAACGAATATGTATCTTTGCTCAATAGTAAATCAATTCCTCCTGACAAGAGGGAGAAATGGAGGAAAGAAAGGCAGAGAGAGAGTAGGCAAAAAGGAAAAAAAGAGAGAGGGGAGAGAGAGAGAGAGAGGGGTGGGGTTGGGGTGATGGGTATGAGGATGATAGGAGGGGATTAATGACGCGCAAGTGGGTGTGGGTGTGTGTGGATACGTATGTGATTACAGAATCTTTATTGCACGGAGATCTTTGGAAATACAAATAGTAAAGGCTATCTGCATCAAATTTAGAAAATCATTGTAAATGGGAGGTTAAAGTGAATGGCAGTATCTTTCAATTCTGAGTTTACCGTGGCATATGCCTGGCCAATATGTACACCAAAGCCAAACTTGAAAGGTGAAGTATCCAATATATGGAAGACAGGATCTTGAACAGTTCCCCAGTAGCTAGTCACCACTTCTACACAAACATATCACAATCATATAGCCCAATTTGTGAACGTATTTTTTCCCTTCAGACGAACGAGGCCATGTTACATATGAATGTTCGTAATGACTTACAATGTGTGTACAGTACTGTTCACGAAGCTTATTTTACATGAAAAAAAAATACAATAATTCGTTTCGTCATTATTTCATACCAAAATCCCTTCGTAATAATGGGAAATATGCCAGTAATGTAGTACTGATAATTTCCCGCATTTTATTATTAAAGAGATTGTCGAGTTCTGTGAAAGGTGCAAAATAATTTGTGTGACCTTTTTTATTACCAAAAAAATTATTAGTGTGGAAGAGTATCACAGAAAAAAATGTCCCTTGAACAGGATGGCTATTTAAATGCCCTCATAATTCACACTGTCATGCTACGTGTTAGTGTAGTCCCATAAACAAATGTGTATGTAGAGTGCATGTGACTTTCAGCTTGACTGAGTCGATTTCTTATCATTTAATGATTCCGAAACCTCATGGTATATAACAATATGTATGTGCTACCTGTCTAACCTTTTCCAACTGCTTCGAAATACTTTCTGTCACAATGCTAAAGCCTAACCAGAACTCAACTTTACCTTTAATTTTCATCCTTTTGAGCACGGTAGATTTGTATTTGGTATTGCGTGTGTGTGTGTATTGGGTTTTTACAGACGTGTATCAATCAGATATGATTATTTACGTCTGGGGACCGACCTTTAACGTCACCATCCGAAAGACGCGACTCAGTTTCGAACCTGCGTCCTCGGCTGAATCAGTTTTTAACTTCCACTGTTAGCAGGATTACAGGCGCACGCCACAACGCCTAGTTTTGCTGTAGGCTTAACAGCTATTTCACACGCAACGTATTAGGGAGCAATGAGGTGAATCCCCGTTTTGTATGGGGGCGTGGAATGAAAAATATTTCACCGGATGAAAGACGACGTAAAATGAGATATAGAAATATAATTGAATAGGATTGGAATGCAGGGCGTTGAATGCATAACCAACTTTTAAAAGTTAATTAAACTGGATTGCATTGATAAGTTTCGTCAACATGCAAGTAGGTAGCTTCCCGGCAGAAGAGCGCTAACCCTAGTCAAAATAAAATAGTGTAAAACTATTCGGAAGAAAACCCACAATAAATATATTAAAAAAAACAATATATTTTAAACTCTGAATATATTTTTTTCATCTATCTTCTATTCCAAATCATCAGCCTAAATATGTATGTATTTTTTATAATAGAAGAAAAACAGTCTAGTTTTCTAAGAAATACAATAAAATATAGAGAAAAATAGCCAAAAAATATATTTACGCATGTTAAAAAGGACTGGGGAATGGACGCACGGACAACGCATTCCATACAGATGAGAGCATACTTTAGCTATATGTACCGAACAAATTTATACCGTTCATCGTCCGAATCGTTAATTTAGCCTTGGCTCATCCACCTTTCCCTCCTCCTGCTCCTCCTACCACTTCAACTGCTGGTACTGCTACTACATGTACTACTTCTACTACTTCTACTACTACTACTACTACTACTACTACT
>CP137679.1:28965767-29156548 GCA_037976565.1 Mesocentrotus franciscanus | reverse complement strand
CTACCTCAGCAGCATCTATGAATGTTAGACAGCGCCTTACTATCATCGTAAGTTACTTCCAAGACATTTAAAGAGAAGGTCTATTTCATGATTTTATGAAAGCCTTCTGCTTTTGGGCTGTTTGATATTACTCATGTCCTAAGAAGCTTTGTATAAATAATTATCTTATGGTTTTAAAAAAGAAGATGATGATACAAATGTAGAAATGGGTGCTCATTATCAAATACAAGGCAGCATTTTACACCTGTAATTCTGTGCAAACGACTCTCTTTAGTATGGGCAAGACCAAGCTATGTCACATACATCACCTACCACATCTAAGATTTTGGTATGTATTTATAGTTGATCAAATTCATTTGTCATCTGCAGATATTTGCTATATACCGAACCCGATTTGGAAGCATCTTCATCGGCGTAGTCATCATAGGCTTTTCTTTAGGAGTCTCGAAGTCGACGCCGATCTTATGTTCGATGAACCCGAAAGCCACATGACCATACAACCCCCTACCACAGCCGAAGCAGCCCAGGTGTTTACGGAGAGTCTTGGAAATAGTAACTCTGCTGGAGATTTTCTCCTGAACCCATCAAGGACAACCGTTACTGGTGAGTAGTGCTCCTCCAACATAAGCACCGGTGACAAATCAGGGCTTCCACGTGCAAGAAAATGTCCCTGTTTTAAGGAAAAATAGAATTGTGTCAGTGTCAAGGACAAAAGACATTTATTTTTAAAAAGGTGAATCTTAAAAAGTGACAAAACAAGTGTTTCGGTTCATTTTGTTTTATGAAATTCAAGTACATTTTTTTTTATTCAGGATTATTGGGATGGAAATTAATTAAGATAAATCTTTAATAAATCGAGAACTGAAATTTGAAAGGGAAAGCAGTGTCCGTCCTTTTAAATAGAATCGTGTAGGCCTACTTACATATAGGAGTGAAGCACACACTTCAAATTTGTTGCTCTGGAACGCCTTATTTCTCACATAAATAATATAGTTTTGAATTTCTAGGATTTGTCACGAAAAGGTTTCTACAGTCACGAATAAAACTGTAAACATTCAAATCTTGGACCAGATTCCTTCTTCATTGAAAGATAACGATTAATTGTAAATCGTCAAAGGAGATCAATCTATTTAAATGTAATAATAGTCTGTCCATATAGACAAATAACTCTGACTTATGATGATTTATCTGCTTGCTGTTTTGGTTGTAAATCCACTAGCAGACTGCAACACCGTTTAATACATGCGAATAACATTTTGAAATGATATTAATAATCTAAGATGTAGCTAAGTTGTGTTCTTTGAAAATGCAGTGTTTAGGATCATTTTGTGTTTTTGTGTTCTTTTTTTTTTTTTTTTTTTTCGGGTTTCAATTACTTGTACTCTTGACAGTAAGTGACCCCTGTGATGCTGTACCTTGTCGAAATGGAGGAACATGTTCTTCAGCTGGTGGAATTTACACTTGTAACTGTCCTATATCTAACACGGGAACGGATTGTGAAACTGGTAATTATTCCATCTTGATTGAACATTATCCATCAGAGTATCAAAATCAGAAGATCTCATTCTCATTTTCCCCATCTTCCTGTTTCATGCCTCTGTCTAATGGGTTGCCTTTGCCTATAATCTTTCTCGAATATATTCTACTTGTGACAGTCTTTGACCCATGCAATACTATATGCCATGTTACACACTATACACTGCGAACTACGCTCTGAATCGTGTTGCAAGAAACATTCTTTGTCAGCAAATCATAGTACAGCAAACGAATGTTAGCATTGTATTTCCCTTTGTTTCAAGAGTTTTTAGCGAATCTAGCTGGTCTCTCATATCACGGGCAGTCTGTCTGTGCTCCTCAACCTCTTGCTGTATAAGTGTTCAACAATGCCGCTCTGATAGATCAGCAGCAACTTTTAAAATCGACCTTGTTCCTTGAAGGCGTTGATTCCAGTCCTCAGACTCTCTAGCGTCAGGTGTTTTCTATACAATGTTTTTTTTTTAAGATTAGAGGCCGTACGTTGACTTGTCTTAGCCTTCCTCCGCAGATTTTCTGCTCCTTTCTCCGCAGCCTCCAAACGTAGTTCGAGTTGGAGATTGACTTGTTGAGCATCCTTCACTGAGCTTGGATTTACAGTCAGCGACCAGCCTCTCATGCTGATTCCTGGTTATCAGGTTCCTTTGAAGACCATTCAGATCCTTAAACTTTCTTAAAGTTCTTAAATGTTCGACTTCTCTCTGTTTTTCTTCATTTTCATTCAGCACATCTCTCATTCTTACTCCAATACATTTTGTCAGCTTTTTCATTTTCACATTCGAGAGATTGACTGCATGCTAACTCCTAATTAAGCTTTCTCTGGAGCTGCTTGTTTTCCTTCATCAGCACATCAACTTCCGAAGAATGTCCAGTCACTTCAGTGCCATTACTAAGAAGAGCACTAGGAGATACTGATGCTGCACATTGTTTAATGCGACTGATTGCTGCATCTCGCACTTGTTGCTTGACATGATAGTCCTTTCCCCATGTGAACTGTTGGTCCAAGTCGTCGATGAAAGCTCTGCCCTGCTTCCCACCACAAACACTGTTGTAAGTATATGCAACAGACAAGTAACTTTTTGCAGGGATTTCACCTTCGCATTCACAGCTTTTGCAGTACGGTCATGAATCCTGCAAAATAACGGAGCCATGCATGCAAAATTTCATAGCTCTTTCCGCAAACGTCAGTCCCACTGAAGACGACAACAGCTTGTTCTTTTTCAAACTAAAGGGTGGAAAGTAGACTTCGAGAACGTGGCGAGTGGTTGGAACTCTCAATGAGTGAACACTGTCGATGGAAAGAACCTAACAGTTCTGTTCGTTGAATTCAATCTGACGATCGTATGCCTCGATCCCAAAATGTCTACCATGTTGGACTGTGGGCAGATGAATGGATATCTGAAAAGAGAAAAGAGAGAGAGAGTTGAATATTAAAATAAAGAAATGTAAATATTTTCTTAAATCATAAATGCAGTATATGTTCCTTCTTAAGCTTTTTTTTTAGTATCAATACAGATCTGATCAAGATTCTTACAGCAATAGACAAGGTGTAATTCATTTCATTTTGAGAAATTATTATCTTGTTTTGCCAGGTTACATGTACGCATCACTGTGGGCAGCAAATCCTGCCAAAGAAAATCTCTCTCTCTCTCTCTATCCCTCCTTCCTCTCTCGGTGCCATAGAACAGTACTATTTTTGGATAGTAATGCAGAGATGGCATGAGAAGAGAAGTTTGGGAAACCAGTGAATGGAGCTTTTGTTCAAGGCTAGAAAAAAATTGTGGAACGACATGACCACCAAAGTCAAAAGATAGGGCACCTACAGAGAATCAACTATGCTGCCAAATAGTAATTCATTAAAGGCATATTATAACCTATGCGGCGAAAGAAGTGGCATAACTACCCAAGAACATACTTGTTCTACTAAAAGTTTAGACTGAAAGAACTCATTTCTCTCTACCTGCAACGGAATTTGTCGATACCAAGCTCAAGACTTAAACAAGGAGGGAAAATGTGAATTTCATAACATTAAGTCCTTTAAACTGTATCAGTCACCTAAAAGGATAATGTGGGTACAGCCCGAATGTCTAAAATCACCCCCCCCCCCCTTCCCTCCCAATCCCTCATATTTTGGCTTCCTGTCGGATAATAGTTACGGAGTATGAAGAAAATAAAGGATAACATAAAACACCGGGTGAGCATACAGTGTATTGTATGCGAGCGCGTACAGGTGCATCAACGAGTCTACTCACAAGTTGCTTTAGTGTTTGTCGGGAGAGTATTTGAGATTGCAATATATCCCTTCATAGAATTATCATTTGACGTTCACATTTTGAATACAGTATGATATAAACATTTTGAATAAAGGATCAATACGAAGCATAAATTCAACCAATAAAGCTCACAAAGTCACTTTCACTGCGTTCGATGAGGAGCGCCACGTGAGCATCACGGAGCACCACGTGAGAAAAACCGCTGGCTCCTGAGAGCCGGCGTGGAAGTTAAGTATCTACAGCCGGATGGATCGATCCGGAAAGAACCAGATTGGACCAGAGATTGCCATTTCTTCTCTACGTCAATTTCTCCTGCAGGATTAACGGGAGCGCTTAGGACATGAATTAGACTGGTGCGTATTTTGGTACCGTTTTCATATAACGTTAATAATAATAATAATAATAGTTCGTCCTTATATAGCGCATTTCAGGACCACAGGCCCTCTCAATGCGCTTTACAGATATATATTATTACCCCGGTCATCGGATTCATGCTTACTCGCACACAATGTATGCACATTCTCCACTCACTGGGGAGCATTCCAGACAGTCGCCATTTTACAAGCGCCTCTTGCTAATCAAACCACATCCTACCGGGTACCCATTTAACACCTGGGTGGAGAGTGGCAAATGTAGATCAATGTCTTGCCAAAGGACATTAGTGCCGCGGTGGGACTTGAACCGCGGACCTTGTGATCCACAGTCCGGTGACATATCCACTCGTCCACGGCACCAGTTTAAACCTCAGTCACACGGGCAAACCGACTCTACAGCGACCTTAAACCGATCGATTCTCGGTCATTCGGTGTAACGTAATTTGTTGTCGGTTTGGTGTCGGTCTAGTGTCGGTCTCGTTGGTATGACTGGGGTGTTTGTGAGCGACGTGTTCCTCGAAATGGGGGCAATGAAGCGCAAAGACAACCTTTCTTTGAAATAATGAGTAATTAGTTGCACTAATATATATTTATATCTACATACACACACCCATACATACAATACTGACATATTATATGTATATAAAGAAATACCATATACAACGGCTTTGACAACTCCCGTGAATTATGTCTGATAATGTAAATGTTTTATGTGATTCTTGTTATTTTTATGCTATTTTTTATGCTATTTTTTATCTCTATAAATTGGGGGAAAAGTCTATTTCAATATTCAGATAGACGAACCTATACACATGATTAACCTAAATATTCTTACATAATGTGAATCTTTCTGTTTTTTAAACATCTAATAAACCTGTTTACTAGTTTACTTATTTTATATACATACTTGTTGAATAAATATTTCGCAACAACTAAAAAGCTTACCAGAGGCTTAGCCGACATAGCAACAGCTATAAGGAGTAGGGATGGCTCAGTGGTAGAGCAGTGGTCTCGTAACCGGGAGGTCCCGTGTTCGAAACCAAGTCAATGCGCTAGTGCCATTTGGTAAGGCATTAATCCTCATTACCAATTCCATCGGAGAGGACTTAAAGCCGTTCACCCCCTGGTTGCTTACTAACAAGCATACACATGCTTTGTTAGCAGTCATGTAAAACAAACCATCAAACCAATGTATGCAGAGTATATTCCATCCATAGAGATGTCATTATTCATAGCCGGGCCCTGTATTACAAAGAGTTGACATCAATCGCAACTTATTTGCGATTGATATCAATCGCAACTATGTACATAAGAGATAGGAGACTGCAGACTGCAGACTGCGATTGATTGGAGGACTTACGATTGATTTGGATCAATCGTAACTCTTTGTAAGACGGGGCCCAGGTGAATGAAATGGTTGGTTACCAGGGCTTAGGGAGAGCAACCTGCATAATTTATGTTGAAATATATTGGGAAACAGTTTATTTGACAAAATAAGAAATTATGACTGTCCCGAACTTTCATTTAAATTTCCAGAAATCATTATTTCCTTTTCTTGAGCCGTTGTGGTCGAATTTTTCATTTCGACAGCGCACGCGAGGGCTCGGCATCGGCATCACGTTTGTTGAGAGCGCCATCTGCGACAAGATTGTTAATAAATTTACCCTCGGTAAATGCCCCAAACAATCTGACGAGAACGATAGCAGAATTTCCAAGAATTTTTTATTTTTGAACGAATGAATTGTACGGCTGTGAATTTTATTTGCGCATTTCCATACTTATATATTTACAGAAACAACTCATGAATATATGTTGTATTTGTGTCCCAGTTTTGCACTGGACCATTTTATTGGGCCTTTTCTGAAGGCGGATGCAACCGCTCAGCCCACAATGACAAATAAAATGCACAATTAGTTAAAGAATTGACGGTTCTATGGGGGTTGTGGGCTTCAAAGAAATAAATGAAATAAAGAAAGTCGCAAGGCACATGTAGAAAATGAATACAAGAACCCAAAGCCGCTCCCCACACCCTTGAACCCCCCCCCCCAGCCCCTCCAAAATTATTATTTCAGAACTACTCCTGAGTTTATTTTCAAATAAGCTAGCTCTGGTGCCATGGTCTGGTCGCCCTCTAAGTTCAAAAGCTATCCAACTTCCCAGCTTTGCCCGAATAGAAGTTACACCCCCAGCATACCCACAGTACGTACGAAAAGTGCGTCGAGCTCCAATCGCGATAACCGTCATAAATATGAGGGGTAAATGCGAAATTGACAATTGGTCGTCTGCTTTCCATTGAAAATAGAGGCTACTTTACCGTTTGTTAAATTTCCACGAGAAAAAAAATCTTTTGAAACCGCATTGGCTAAAGCCAGCCATGGGGAAGTCTACCGAGGAGAAACTGTTAGAGTACATCAGAGAGGGAAGTTTTAAAAGTGAAATCTTACCTGAAGAAACATGCCCTTCTTGACCTGAATGGAATTCGGCACCGGGACCAGCTTCACCGTACACCGCTGCACATCGCCTGCGCCGCTGGTCACGAGAAGATTGTCCGGCTGCTCATGAGACTTGGGGCGAGCTCTGACATTCAGGATTCAAAGGGGGATACACCCCTTCATCTAGCTCTCAGGCGTGTCCTACACGGAGATGAATATGGTGAGTTAGTAACAAATTTGATCCACAGTTGTGTAATTATGGACGATGCTAATCATAAAAATGTAAAAGACCCCACTAAAATATCCATACTGCCTCATTGATGCGTTCAAATACGAATTTTGTTTTTATTTTTGTTTTCAACTCTAACAATGTACCAACAACAAGTAAAAAATTTGTTGGAGCTTAGATGTTCATATCATACACATGCAAGTCGTGTAATCATGAAAGAACAAATTACACTAAGCGTACATCAATACTTCGTTGCGGATAGAAAAATTGATATAGTAGATTGAAAGTTGCTATTGAAAAACGTTTAGTACTTCAGTATCATTGTTGCATATTATACATGTATGCCAAACGTTTAGGAAATAATATTCTCGTATTGGACTTGGACTCATTGTAGGAGAAAATAAACATATTCAGTATTTTGGGCTGAAGAAAAGTGGCGTATCAAGAAATTGAACCAAAATACAAGAGTTAGATCTAATAGGCTGGATTGTTTGCGCCATGGAAGAATAAATACGATCGCAAAGACTTTAACAAAATTATCTCAAGGGTAATTTTATTGTCCTGTGTATATCCAATTCAAATCATGTTCGGAATACCAATACATCATTGTAATGTTCACACATTTCACATGGGGAAGAACAAAACTGTTGAAATTGCCTCGGGATGACTTTTTCGAGTATTGAACAGTTCATATTCATGATGACAATGTGGTCCTGTCTGGAAGATGATCTAATAAGAAACACGCTATTAAAATGAAATTGTATGTAACATTTCTCATTTTGATAATGAAATGTATTTCATTTCAATGTATAGAACATGATACCTTCCCCGACTTTAGCAAGAATTAAAGGAAGTACATAAAACAGACAAGTGCCATTTCCTTCTAAATTTTTTCTTGTGGAAATAAAACATTTAAAAGCACTGTGTAAATTCTATCGATGTGAGACTCGGACTAGTATATCTCGGGGGGGGGGGATAACAAAGTCAGCTTCTCGATATTTCTTTTCAGTTTTTTAAGAGTTTTCCAAATGCATGTACATCTAGCAGCTTTATTTTTTTCTTCAAAATACTAAGGAATAAATTTGGAAACATAACATGATACAGTCTATATAGTGCGACATTGACGATGAACTATGGTTTTTGCAGTAAATAAAATCGAAGAAGATATTGGTCCATGTTATTAATCGATGAATCACCCATAAACCGTAGAATACATGGAGATTTGAAGAAAAGAAAATCGATTTATTTCGAAGTTTTTTTCCCCAGTATTTCCTCCTATTATGTATATTGTTGTATGGGCTTGCATTTCAGTAACATTTATTTCCAAACCGGTATGGTGGATGAAACGTGAGTTAAAGGGATAGTTGAGTTTTTGTTATAACACCGCAAATGCCTTCAAAGTGCATGGATATTGCTCTTATTCTTATTATGTCATTTCTAGTGCCCTTATAGAACCTTAAATTGCTATGAAGGTAATTTTGGACCCCAAAATGTGTGAATTTAGATTGAATACGATCATACGTACCATTTCAGCTACACTTTCAAAAAAATACGGTGACCGTTAATTAATTAATTATAACAATACACGGACCGGCTAGCTGTGCGTATTATAACCAACAACAAAAAGCCAACAGAAAGCCAATATTGGCATTGGCTGGAATAAAACGTATAAGGCGCTATCTCGTTTTTCAACGGCTGGTTCAAAAATTACCGAATATTAATGGGGCACCACAAATATTAGAAATGGTTATATTTATGGATTTTCAGCCGTCTCTGAACCGATTTTGATCAAACAAAGATGATTTTGTCATTTAAATTGTATATTCTTTCAAATTTGACACTCAGTCTTTCATTATCTCACCAAAAAAATATTTGTGTAGCGCCCTCTGCAACAAAACTCAACTATCCCTTTAACAAGGCCAACGATTAGGGCCTTTTTAGGGTATATTTGGAAGGGGGTTAAGTTATATTTTTAAAGTCCCTTTCGATTCTACTCCCACCCGGCCACCCCCACCCCTCCCCGCTTCTCCATTGATTCTTTGTTTCAACAGCATAATAGAAAAAAAGCACTCTTTGTGTCACGAGTTGCTCTGTATCCCCTCTCAATCTCCCCACATCAAATATTTTGCCGGATAACTCGCCTTCATTTTTGTGCCACAAAGCACATAGGGCTGCTTACAGACATCAAAAGCCATCATGTGGGACTAGGAGGGGGGAAATTCCTAATATCCTTCTCCCAACCAAACGGTTATGGGATTGGGAGGGGGTAAAGGATGCATCTGATTTATCGATGCATCCGGCGCGATGAAAATAACCTAAAATTTCCTAGAAAAATCAGGGCAACGATATATTAAAACAAAGTATCATTCCAAATTTTGTAGAATTATCTGACAGAGAATGTCATGAATGTTATACTTTGGTGGAATGTTAGATAAATTTTACTCCAAATTTATAAGAGATGAAAAATTATTTATTATGTTGCTGTTTTTGTTTTCGTATAGTTGATTTTGTGACAGCATGAGAGATTATTATTGTCATCATTATTCTAGGTTTTATTATTATCATCATCGTCATTATTATCATAAGTAGTAGTAGTAGTAGTAGTAGTAGTAGTAGTAGTATCAATAGTAGTAGTAATAGTAGTAGTGGTACTAGTAGTAGTAGTATGCTTATTATTGTTATCATCATTAATATTATTACTGATATTATTATCGTTACTATTATTACATAAATGATATATTTATTGGTATTATCGATAGTCAAGTTTGTTTGATATCACAATTGTAGTTAATATCAGGCCCATTATCGTCATCAGTTCCATACTTTTTCTATTTCTTATATTTCTCTCTTTAGCATTTTCTGAACTCGTCATCCCCATTCTGGAGAAAAGCAATCGTAATGTGATAGATGTGAGTAACGATGTCGGATTCACGCCCCGTCAGATGATGAATGAAACAAACAACAAATGGCAGTTCGTTACCATGACGGTGAGAATATATTTATTCAGTGATATATATAAGTGAAATCGCTTGGATAATAATAATTGCAGGGCCCTCAGAAAGAAGAGCATTGAAGCTGATGAGGCTTCCCTGGTCAACATTATTATTATTATCATTATTATTATTATTAGTAGTAGTAGTAGTAGTAGTAGTAGTAGTAGTAGTAGTAGAAGTAGTAGTAGTAACAGTAGAAGTAGTAACAGTAGAAGTAGTAGTAGTAGTAGTAGTAGAAGAAACAGTCAATGAAAAGTCGTAGTAGGGTTGACTTGCTAATTTATTCTATGTCAACTAATTCCATCACACTTGCTCCGTGAAAACTTCTTGCCTCCTTATTGTTGCAAACGGGTTGGCTTCGTATCAATAACAGGTGTAATTTAGGACAAGATTTCGGTGCGAACATCCAATTCGTTGCTACTGCTATGTCGGAATTAGGAAAGCGTAGATGGCGCTATTTCAGCCCATGACGTAAGTCAGAATACTCCTTTTTGTCAGATAAACTAACTCTCATAAACGATCACATTAACATGGCTCCTTTAAATTAATAATTAATTTACCCCTTTTTAGCTTCATAGAAATGACTTGGAATATTTGTTCCTTATCAACATTAATAGTTCAAAATATATCAATATATGTATACATATAGATCTACATCTCAAAATTTCAATTTCTACTTATCTTGAAACGTACATGATCAATTGCGCATGCAGGAAAACAAATCTTTATTCAAGATTTACAGTTCAAATTGTATCGTGAGATTACTTCATCTCTAGTACAGAGCTTGTACCAAGTATCTTATTACAGCATCTGAGTTAAATTAAATTTAACCGCGAGTCTCAAACACTCAGACCTTGCAACTCACCATTTATGACTAGCAATTAGCTGTATTTGCAAGTACTGGATTTAGAAATCGAGAAAATAACCTGGATCAACTCTCAGTTCAAATACTCTGCATGAATTTACGTTGCAAAGGGGTTTCAATTCAGGTTCACATCTAATGCTCATTCATGTATACAATACATACAAGCATAATGATGAAATTGAACTGAAATACCCTTTAAATACATTCTTATAAGTGCAATCACATTGTAATTTTTGCAAGGTAATTAATGCGATAAAATGAGGTATATCAACTTAATTTCCGTTTTCTACAAATATAGTTGTCATATGCTCGATCTTCCAATTTGATAAGATTACATTTTTTCAAACAGAGAACAAAAACAAACAGCAATAAAGGTCATTACAGCTCATTCGGAAATGTCGTCAATCCACAAAAAGAGTTCTTGTTGTTGTTCAATCAGATCAATTAGTTCAAGAGTTTACTCAGTTCAATTAGACTTCATTTCAGCTGATGTGCGTCTGTAGTTACAGTTCCAGCATAGTCTTTGTTACAGACCAATTACAGATATTCTTGGTTCTAAAACTTCAATTAGATTATTTGACTAGTCTTATTCTAGACTTTCAGATTTTGCGGGTAATTCGAATTTTGGATAGTCTTATGTTCAGACTTCTATATTTACTTAAATCTATCAAAACCTATTTGTGAGGATATTAATTACCTTACAGTATTCAAGGCTCCTTGGTCGGGAATCCGTCCTGGTCTTCACGCGGAAGCAGCAAAACCAGTTTGTGTATCGGACGCTCTAGTTCTTTCACAGGTCCTTTACGCTTACCGCTGTCGTCAAGTTCAGAGTCACCCTTTACGAGCTTCACTTTACGAATGAGTCCATCGGTAGAAGGAAAGACCTCGCTTATCCTTGCTAGGGACCATTGATTTCGTGGCAAGTTCTCGTCTTTCATGATGACGATATCCCCAATCTTAGCATCCCGTCGGGGCCGAGTCCATTTCTGGCGTGTCTGTAAGTTCTGGAGAAACTCCTTTCTCCAACGATCCCAGAACTCGTTGATCAGATGTTGTACCCTCCTCCAACGCTTTCTGGAGTACAAATCAGCGTCCTGAAAATTGCCTGGTGGAGGAAGTAAGACTTTCGACTTCATGGTTATGAGATGATTTGGCGTAAGAGGAGCCAAATATGTTGGGTCGTTCAGGTCAGTCACAGTCAGCGGCCTGCTATTGACAATTGCAGCCGCTTCATACATCAGTGTTCTCAGTGATTCATCATTGAGTTGTCTACTCGATTGATACAGCAAAGTTTCAAGCACTCTCCTGGCAGATCTTATTTGGCGCTCCCATACTCCACCCATATGGCTTGCCGCGGGGACGTTGAAAGTGAACTGTACGTAGTCACATCCTTCTTTCATTAGAGTGCCTTTGACATGTTCGTGATTCATTTCTGACCACGCTTTCCTTAACTCTGCTTCTGCGCCAACGAAGTTCGTTCCCCTGTCGCATCTCAGTTGACGTATTGGACCCCTCAGAGCAGCAAAGCGACGATATCCCTGAATGAATGAGTCTGTAGTCAGACTATTGAGTGTCTCAATATGCACGGCTCTCGAAGGCATGCATGTGAAGAGGAGTCCATATCGCTTCATCTCCTTTCTACCTTCCTTTATCACCCATGGGCCAAAGCAGTCGATGCCACAGTAAGTGAAAGGTGCTGCAGGTAACACACGGTCAGACGGTAGATCAGACATCTTCTGTAATTGTGCGGGACTACGTAGCCTATTGCATATGACACATTTTCGTATGAAATTGGCCACTCGATTACTGCTTCCAAGAACCCAAAATCCATTCTCTCTTATCTGGTTCAATGTCATGCCTCTTCCTTGATGAGCAGTCAACTCATGACAGTGACGTATCACAAGGTCCGTTACGTGGCTTCTTTGTGGGAGAATCAGGGGATGCTTTCTGTCATATGAGTCGTCTCCCCTTCGAATTCTTCCTCCAACTCTTAGAATTCCCTTTTTATCCAGGAAAGTGTCAAGTCCATGGAGACGACTTTCTTTCTTTATTTGACGTCTTCTCTGCCTGTCATTCAGATCCTGTTTCCTCTGGATTGACTTCAGGATTTCTATTTCTTCCCCAAAGGCTTCACTCTGGACGTGTCTCAGTATCTCAGTTTCTGCCTGTTGTAGATTCTGCACCGAGACTTTGCCTTGGGAAGTTGAGTCATCATTTGCCTGTCTTGTACGTTTTCTTTGACAACGTTGTTTCAGTCTTGTGATGAACAGCAGACAATAAGCCATCGCCCTCTTTGCTCTATACCATGTCGGGAATCGGTCTAGGCGACTCAGATCAAACTTGGAGTCACCCATTACAGTCGCGTTCACCATAGACTTCTTCACCTCGGGGTCACCTGGTGAAACCTCGAATTCCTCCTGATCATCAGCGCGAGGAACCGTCTCTTCCCATAGAAAATCTGGGCCAGTGAACCAGTTCGAAGTGATGAGTTGGTCAACGGTAAACCCTCTGGAAGCTCCATCTGCTGGATTGTCCTGTGTTCGAACGTGCTTCCACTGCGATGATTCTGAGTGTTGTCTGATCTCACAGATCCTATTTGCTACGAACACATGGAACCGCTTCGATTCATTGTTTATGTATCCAAGTACCACATTGCTGTCTGTCCAGTAGATATGCTCAATGTCCTCCAAGGCTAACTCTCGCTGAAGAAATGTGCTCACCCTAATGGAAACAACGGCAGCTGATAGTTCCAAACGGGGTATTGTTACTGCCTTGAGCGGGGCAATCCTGGACTTTGCCATCATCAGGATACAGTGGACTCTTCCCTCTCCATTCTTAATTCTCATGTATGAGCATTGGCCGTATCCCTCGGAACTAGCATCGGAGAAGTGGTGCATCTGCATGGTCGTAACCTCACCGAAGTCTGCAGGTTTGTAGCATCTCTGTATTGATAGGGAGTCAAGATTATGCAGATCAGTTGTCCATTTCTCCCATCTTTCTCTGAGATGATCTGGCAGGGGGTCGTCCCAATCAGCAGACATCTTACACAGCTCTTGCAGAATCTGCTTACCAGGTAAGACAATCGGGGCTAGTAATCCCATAGGGTCATAGATCGACATCACGGTTGACAGTATTCCGCGCCTGGTTAGAGGTCTGTCATCGAGTGTGACTCTGAATTGGAACGTGTCAGATTCCACACACCATTGCACCCCAAGTGCCTTCTGCAAAGGAAGCTTATCCTGTAGGAGATTAGTCTTGGTAGTGCCCTTTGCTCTATCCTCTTCCGGAACTGTTTCCAGCACTTCTTGGGTGTTTGAGATGAATTTGTGCAAGTGGACGCCTCCTTTCTTGCACATCTCTCTGGTTCTCGAGATCAGATTCTTGGCCTCTTCTTTGGTAGGAACAGATATTAGCCCATCGTCCACGTAGAAGTTATGATGTACAAAGTTCTTTACATCCTCTCCAAATTCAATAGCATGGTCGCTGGCAATCTGTTTCAAACAAAAGTTTGAGCATCCTGGAGACGACGTCGCCCCAAACAAATGGACAGTCATTCTTAGCTCATGGGGCTGTTGCAGAAAGTCTCCATCCTTCCACCACAAATACCGTAGGTATTTCCTATGATCTTCCTTCACCTTGAATTGGTAGAACATCTCACGTATATCGCAACAAAATGCGATTGGTTCCAGTCTGAACCTGCAAAGTACTCCCACTAGTGTGTTAGTCAGATCTGGTCCAGAAAGAAGCTGCTTGTTGAGAGATTCCTTTCCAAATTCTGCACTGCAATCAAACACAACTCGTAACTTGTTGGGTTGTACTACCCCATGATGGGGAATGTACCATGCTTGGCCGTTCTGCTTGTCATATTCTGGTACACTTTCAGCATATCCTTTCTCCAAGAGAGCATCCATCTTTTCCGAGTATTTCTGATGATACTCAGAGTCTCTTTGAAACTTTCTCTTTAGATGACTCAATCTCCTTTCCGCCATGAATCTGTTGTTGGGAAGGTTGACGACATCTTCTTTAAAGGGAAGAGGAGTCTCGTAATGACCATCATCTGTGATATGGACATTCTCCGACATGATTCTCATAAATCTTGTATCATGTTGCGAAAATGGTACCTCACTTCTGCTCTCTGAGAAATCTCTTTCCATCAGCTTCAGCACAGACGAAGGGCTGATCTCTTCTTTGATTGTAACGTTGTGAGTGAACGTTACTCTCTTCTTGATGGACATGTCTCTTTCCGCTAGTTCAGCGGGTATTTCACGTGCTGTCAAGCGATGACTGTGGCCAACGTGATCATCGGGGTTGTAGTGCTGTTCATCTTGACTTGTAACACCCACTATGCTCCATCCCAAGTCAGTTTTCATTCCAAATGGACCGTCATCGTCTTGGGAGGGAATCACATCTCGAGGAGTCAGAGCTCTTCCACAATCATAGCCGATCAACAATCCTATTTCACAGTGCTTCAGAGGCAGAAGTTGGTCAGCAATTGGAACCAAATGTGGGAAAGAGCGAGCTACTTCAGGAGTGGGGATGTGTTCTCTGTTGGCTGGCATTATGTCTCTAGTGTATGCAGCTGGAAGGTGTATCACCTTTTCACTGTTAAAGGCTCGAGCTGTGAGTCCTTTAATCTTCTCACTTGGAATCCTTTCGTTCTTGGTCGACATTGTAGACAGAAGAAGGTTGACCCTCAGTCCATGAAGTCCTAAGGCATCCTTTGTAGAATTCAATATGAAGGTGGTATCCGATTGAGTATCTAATAGTGCGTATACGAGCCTCTCTTCCTTCATATTCTCATGAGACAGCCAGACTGGCACGATTGCCGCGCTTTTCACATAACTTGTGGCGTTAGAATTAACAAGTGTATGTGAATTTGAAGATTGTATTTCTTCCTGGTTCGATGTCCTTTCCCTTTCTTCTGAAGGTCTTCTGTCAAAGTGTAGTGGCGTAGGATGACGCTTGTTGCACTCTCTGCATGTGCTTCTCACTCGACATTTTTTGGTCAGATGACCTCTCTTGAGACACCCGTAACACAAGCCCTTTTCTCTTATGAACTTCTTCCTCTCGGACATAGGCTGATTGACAAAGGCTTGACAATCCTCAAGGTGATGATGATTTCTACAGAATATACAGAATGATTTCCGTTCTGGCCTCTTTGTCTCATCTTGGATGGAGCTGGTTCTCATAGTTAACGCTCTCATGGATTTTCCTCTGTCCTGTTTCGGTTTGTCCTCCTTCAGGCTACCAATGGACGTGATTGGGTCACATGCAATGTTACTCTCTTCCTCAATGAATGATGAGAAGGTACCGAATGAAGGAAATGTACCATGTGACCTCCTATGCTCATAGACTCGTCGGCTCCATTTAGTAACAAGCCAATCGGGAAGTTTGGATAGGAGTTTCCTATTCTCACGTTCGTCATCTAACTGTCGGAGGTTGCCGATCTTTTCTATTGCTGTTTGGCATTGTCGTAGGTAATCAGAGAATCTACGCAGTCCTCTGGAATCCTTTGTAGGTATCTTTGGCCAGTTATCCAGTCGGTCACGAAATGCATTCGAAATGATGAATGGATCACCATATCTCTGTTCTAGTTCACTCGTAGCTCGATTGTATGCCATATCATTGTGTATCAGAGAAAATCCTTGCACGAGTTCGAGAGGTGGGCCACGTAGATACTTCTTTAAGTAGAAGAATCGATCCCTTGCAGGAATACCTTGATGTTCCATTAAGATGTCGTAGGCCTGTTTCCAACTAGGGTATTGCAGTGGATCCCCAGAAAAGATATCTGGTTCTGGCAGTGGCAAGCGACTAATCTGTAGCTGAGTCAGCAAATTTAACAAGGGTTCTTTAGTCGGCAATTCTGTAGTCGGAACATCTTCAGTTGGCACATCTTTGGTCGGCACATCTTTAGTCGGCACATCATCCTGGCTTTCAAACGAGCATTCATTCACCCATTTTTGACAGGATGATAGTCTTTTCGATGAAACTTTAGATTTTCTTGACGATTCTTGTTCGAGGAGGTGTTCTTGTACTCCTTTCATCAGCTCTGAGTGTTCTTGTTCGATGTTGTCGAGCCTTTCATGGCTGTCATCGTCGATTCCTGCCAACTCAATAGAATCTGAAGGTCTTCTTGAGCGGATATGGCGTTGTCCATCACCTGCTGCAGAGCGTCCCTACCTTGTCGAATAACTTTGACATCACTGATGTCGCTCAAGGTAGCTCTTAACTTATTCGACGCTCTACGCCAAGCACTAATGGATCTCTTAAATTCCTTCCCTTTGTTTCAGCTTGATACTGCAGACCTTTCTCAGTGAGTTTGACTTCTCGCTTTGACCTTGTGTCCACAGCTTCAGCAACAGGGTTTTCCTTCTCCTTGTCCCCATCATGTCCACTTCCGACATCTTGTACCAAATCACGTAATCTGAATCACGACGTCATCGCAGGTTGCAAGTCGTAGTGAAGTGAAGTTTTCACTGAAGAAACAGTCAATGAAAAGTCGTAGTAGGGTTGACTTGCTAATTTATTCTATGTCAACTAATTCCATCACACTTGCTCCGTGAAAACTTCTTGCCTCCTTATTGTTGCAAACGGGTTGGCTTCGTATCAATAACAGGTGTAATTTAGGACAAGATTTCGGTGCGAACATCCAATTCGTTGCTACTGCTATGTCGGAATTAGGAAAGCGTAGATGGCGCTATTTCAGCCCATGACGTAAGTCAGAATACTCCTTTTTGTCAGATAAACTAACTCTCATAAACGATCACATTAACAAGTAGTATCATTATTATTGTTATTATTATTATTACTTATTTATCATTATTATTATTATTATCACTTTTATTAGTAGTATAATTATCATTACTATTATTGCTGTTGATGTTGTATTCATTTAAAATGATTTGTTCAATTTTTGTCAGTGACTGATTTTTTTTTATAAAAGATTATTGGTGAAGCTTTTCATGTATGGTCTTACTATCACAATATATTTATGATTACTAGCTTAATATAAAATTTAAAATACGTTATGAGTTACAGTGTATTTGCTGGATTCCCCCAATAGCTGTACTTGACCATGGAGGCTTATCAACAGATGTGAAATCCTAGGCCCCAGGGACGAATAATATTGTAAAGCTTAGTATATGAGGCTTCTGCAGTATGTATCCCCTTTCTGATATAATTATACTGACAAAAGGTTGCACGATTTTTGTCGTACTTATTTGTTGTACTTTGTTGTTCATATTAAATGCACGACATTACTTTAACATCTTCTTATACAATCGTTTCATTAAAGCCACTTGGAAAGAAACGCCACTTTAACACAAAAATCGTAAAAGATCATTTTACTTTCAAATTTTTTTCACCCAACATTAGACCGTTTTCAGTTTTCATTATGAATTCAGCATGGTCTCCTGTGAAAATGAATCCTTTTATTATTTGTCTAGAAAGATTGAAAGGAATTCGGTCAAACCTTGAGCTACTTAATATTTCCCAAGCCAGTTATAAATATTTTTGTATCACATTACAGTCCTATTTTCCTCTGTATTCCCAGTCTTCCTCTTAAAAATCTCATAATAATTTCCATGTGCCGGACCACTTGTTTTAAACTTACATGACGACACAAAACATTACAGTAAGAGCACCTGTGTCACGGGTTGTATGGTATCTTTAAAATCTAAATAGTCACCAAAAAAGATCCTTCAGGCGAAAGGAAATCACGCTTTGTTGTTTCACATGATCCAATTCCCCCGAAATATAGCAGCCCAATATGCTCTAACCCTAAATTATTGAAAAGAAAAGAGAGCTTCCATGCAATGTTTCTTGTTTATAATAAGATGGATTCTAGTGAATAAATACCAAATCAAATCAATGTGAATATGAGAAACATGAAATAAATATCGACAGTATTATACTGCATAATAATCATAGTTAGAACTTTTGTTCTACATTGACTTATACATAATAATGATGGTGAAATTGATATGGGTGGGTATTCTAGTAAGATTTTAACCCGCTAGATGCTGGGTTTAAGCTCGGTCTGATGTAGAATTGAATCAAGGAAGTTAGTCCCAGGGGTGAGTTTTTCCCTTTGTTCAACATGACTTTAACCCTCTTGTCGAGATGAATCAAGGAGTTATAAATTTTAGTTGAACTGAGTTAGTAGAATAAGTCCGATGAGTACATGTACATAATGAGTGCAATATCAACGATTCCTTATCTAATCTCATTTGATAATATTAAGACAATAAGGTTCAAAATAATGAAAACGAGAAGATAAGAGGCAAACCATGAGATAAAAAAGAAATTAAAAGGAGAGATGCCTTTGTTCTCATTGCCATTTGTTCCTAAACATGCTTAAGCCTGAAAGTCGTCTGAGAGCAAGAAAAGCGTTCACTCATACTCTGCAACACGTAGTTATAGCCCTTCTGACACTGAACAGCCAAAATACTTTTCTATATAAAAGTACGCGTCTTGTAAATTGGGAGTGGTTAAGGATGTGCAAGGTTTCAGGATCATGATTAATAATCCAGGGTTAGTATGGGGTCCATATTTGTACGAGATTAAATCTGAGATAATCTCTGAGTCTTACAGCATGGATGGGGTGTCGTTGAGCGGTTGACGTGGGTATGCAAGGCTTGCAGGAGGTAAAGGAATCAGTTAAAATGCTTGCCTCTCCCCCAACCAACATGAACATGGTGAAGAAAATCTGAGAATGGATGTATCAAATAAAATGTAAATATTCAGAGTAAGCTATGATTATAATGATGATAATAGAACCCTCCGCGACATAACCATGAGATTACGGTTACGGGGGCCCAAAAATTGGCAGTTGCCACATTCCAAGAAGGGGGCTGAAGTCCCCAGGCCCGCCCCGTATCTCTATGTTATCTCAATTTATGTATATATCTGTTTGTGTCTCCCAATAAAACCCCAGATAGTAATTTTATGGTAATCGTATTGTCTCTGTGCCATTGAAATTGAATCTGCAACTGTTTGAATATTTCTTTCTTTACCCCCTGTACTTAAGCTGGCTAGCATCCCGTTAACACCCATTATCCCTCAAGTCCTCCCCATCGCTCAGCAAAGATTTATTCCAACAAGTCATGTTATGTATACGTGATGTATGGCGGGCAGTCAAGATATCAATCTAAGCATTAAAGGCCCCTTCCCGTATTTAATTCAATTAATCCCCAGTCTATTGTTTCGGTACAAGATGTATGTCGAAAGATATAAAATTGGCAAGCTGCTAGCCACAATAGTATCCAAATTATTAAATGTTTGTCTTTCCTCTGGACAAACAACATGTTTGGTCAATCCATTCGTCTTTAGGCTATAAGCGTTTTTATACGTGTAAAGATTGTTCGTACGTTTGTGCCAATTGATTGAAAGAAATGATGTCCCTTCTCTTAAAACATGAATATGTATGCTTGAACTGAAATGTATTTTATTGATCTAACTTGTTCTATCAACAATACTATCATAACATAATTCTACTCATCACAAATACGCATTTAAAATCTAAATTTTTGGAGTGATTAAATAAACAGTTGATATTGAAATATTTTATAATATTCACTTATAGAATACACTCATGTATATAAACGAATCTCCCATCGCGCCAGTATTATTCTTTTTCGAAGATATTGTGAAGGCCTATTTTAAGACATCCTATAGACGGATTATTTCAACATACACAAATTCTTGATTAAAACTAAAAGCTTTAATGTATCGTACCTTGATTAATGGTCATAGGATAACTTTATCTTTTAATTGTAGAGTTTAACGTTGATCATCGATATGACACGAGGAACCAACTTAACGTCATTTCAGATTTTGAAGCATTTTTTTTTTTTTTTTTGGGGGTCTTACTTTCTCGGATAACTTACAATTTTTTTCTAGGGGGAGCGGTCTAAAGAAAACCTGCAAGGTGGATTGGGCTTCACTGGGAGAGGAGGGGGAGGGGTTAAGCCTTTCTGAGAACGTATAACATATATGGCATATTAACACCAATCAGGGAAAGTTGGGCGCTTATGCCTCTTACCCCCCTCCCTCGTTCCAATCTAACCAGAAACACGGAAACAATTAATTAATGTCATCATTGGGTAAGCTGATCCTCGATTTGCTTCTGTAATCTTCGATAATTCTCTGTCGTCTGGAAAAGTCTTGACCATAATTATATCGGTTTGACGTCAGACAACTGTAATCCTGTACAGAATTGTCTACTTGTCTCTTTGATTTCATCAGTTGAGTTGTAATGACTAGCCATGTGATGAATCGTTTTCATTTATAAACACTAGATTATAGGGGCACTAGACCAAATGCCATGTGTTTTTTTAGACAGTCTAACAAGTGTCAAAATTAGCAGAAGATGATAAAAAGCTAAACACGCTCAGAAAATCTCTGTTAAAATAAAGTAGTCTACTGAGCGGAGGGTGAAGAGGGTACCTTGCTCAACCCATTTTCGCTCTACCGTAATGTATATATTATTAGACTGTTTGCTTGATTATGAGTAGTTTATATTACCATTATCTCTCTCTTTGTTTCTCTCTCTCTCTCTATCTCGTTCCTGTATCTTTTCTATTCCTTTTTCATATTTCCCCGTTTCATGATTTGTACCTGTGTCGTACCATCCATGGTCGTACCTTGGCTTCAGACATCACTGAAGGGGCGGGGCTCCACATAATGGGCGGCTGAGTGGCGGGTGGGACAACGGGCTTGGTGGATGAAGTTCCATTCAGCAATGCCATTGATTAGGGGGAGACGTCGGAGGGGATCGTGTAATGATAATACGGGACTGTGGATTTCATATGAATAAATTTGATTGGCTTGCTTTGAAATGAATTTGTATTCATTATTATTTTTGTTGTACTTTAGGATTTGGAGGGCCGTTTAAACCGAAGACATGATGAGAGTAAACACGAACAAGAACCACAGTGGAAGACAGTCAATGAACATCTCGATGAAAAGGTCATGTGGGAACATGATTGCTGGGAAGGTAAGGATTATTTCTGTAAATCTAAAAGCATTTTCAAAAGAAAGGAGGAGAAAGTTAGAGATTTATTTCTTTTTTGTTAAATGGCCTCATGTGAGCCTTCCTCCGGGAAAAGAAACTTTCAGTTGGCCTTTCTTGTCTGGACTTTGCTGGAGGTCATTAAACATTTGATTGCACAAAGAATAACTCATGGTGAACATGGGCGTCGGGGCACAATTTTTGCCGGGACTGACGGCTCTTGCCCAAATATCCATGTTCCACTTTCAATATTTTACGAGCAAGCGAATGTAGCAAGCAAGGGAAGACTCTTTATTATGGTTATAAAAAAATCAAAAATTCTTTTCCATCATCACAATACATTTATACAAGATATATACAAATTCGATACATGCACCTCGGTTGCGTATAATAATGAGCATATTAAGGCACCTCAGTGCGTGAGGTTATGCAAGCACCCTGCTGCGGAAATATGAGGTGACCATTGTACTAATATTGGAATCAGGGAGGGGGCTGCACCCCTCTCCCTCACATCCTACGAAAATGAAAATGCTGGTGTTGCTGCTGATGATGAACTCCTGTCTTTGACTCTGTTTTTCAAAGTTATTTGGCAAGTGTAAAGGTCAGGAGTTGGCTCATGATCTTCCCTGAGATCGGCAGTCATTCAACATCTCAGCACTTGTCGTACCATTCCAGGATTATAAAACCAACTTGTCAATATTCCAAGAAAATAGAATCCCCTTCTCACGTTCTATCATAATTCTTTCCATAATAGGCCTAGAATATTGGACACGTCTTTCTTCAGCTATATCCATAGGAAACACTCGTGCACTTTTGCCATCTTGGATACGCCACAGCTGATTTTATTGTTTTCGTTATATTTTTCTGAAAGCAAGATGTGAATAAAAGGGAAATATGGGAGCCTTGTACCCTCAAATGATGCGTCGTTTACTGCACCAGTCGCTGACGTAGTCTAGTATCAGCAAATGATGGTTTGTATGCTTTGGGCATAATGTTCGTTGTAAATGAAGCGTCACTTATTGACTTCAAACTACGTCAGCGATTGGTGCGGTTTTTGACGCGCATTATAAGCATAGCATGTAAGTGTAAAGTGTACACAATGCGTTAACCAGGGATGATGTTACCCCTAATGCGTTAATTTGTTTGTAGCATGGGCTCATTGCATTTACAGAGTCGATTGGCGCACGTAATAGCACAATTAGCCGCTTTGGAGATACTATATGCGCATAGGCAGATAAAGGTCATTTGTACAAACCTGTAAAACCCATCGAGACGACTGCTCGATACGTGTTCATGAAATTGATGTAATTATTATTCATCAAGGCCTGCGCTGGCGGTACATTCTATGATACACAAGTAGAAGTATGATTTTCAAGAGGGCAAAAACAAGGTATTCAAGAAGCACATCCATTACTTCGGCAATTATTATTCAATTATGCACACAGTGGGACGTCTCTATGTGTAAAAGATCTGTGGATATTTGAGGGTCATTTGTACAAGTGTTATCTCCGAAGTGGCTTACTGAGATGACACCTCGTGTGCTAGCTCCATGCAGTATCATCAACAGACCGGTTTACTAACGTATTCAAATTGTATGCATACTTTTTAAACAAACATTAATTCAATTTTATTTTTCCATCTTTAAAAAAAGAACAAATATAACATGATATTGACACATTGTATTAAAATAACAATATAAACATAAAAATGGAGGGATACCCTTAATAAGCAAGCTGTTTGTAGGCAGGGCCCAGGTATACAATATAAAATTTACAACTTTGTTAGAGAAATTTCTTAACAATTGAGATAATTATAAAAACAGCAAAATTATACATGTATATTAATCAGGAAATTATGATTTCCTTAACGGCTACTATAAATAGACAGATTTATGTACACGTACACACACACCCTAACACACAAACACACACACACACACATAACCATATGCAGACATTTAAGAGAAAGAAGAAAGATATCAAGGGAGAGAATACATAGAGAGAAAGAGAAAGAGAGTGAGAGAGAGAAAGTGGGGAGTCAGTATGGTAGAGGAAAATAATTAGAATGAGTCAGCATGGTGGAGAAATAAATTCAGATGGTGAAAAGAAAAGAGAGAGCATTGTAGGAGGGGAGAGAGTTCGTGAGATATGAGAAGAAAATAAGAATTAATTAATACATTGTATTTATCTACTTAGCATGCATTGTTCTTGACAACCTGAAGACTTGCCCGAGGATTGCCCGACGTAGCAACACATAATGTATGCAGACTGGATTCCAAGTATTGTAGTTCATTCATTAATATCAGGTTAATGGAATACCTCGTCACTAGGTCCCCAGGAAAGAAACATCCATAAATTTGTGTATGTTAGTAAACCGGTCTAGTGGAAACGAGGCGTTATTTTAATGCGTCATTACGTACGCCAATTAAGCCCGTGAAGGCAAAGGGTGCATCAGCCAGCACCTCTGTTCGCAATGGTCATTTTGCATTCACTTTGTGTATCATGTCTCTCTCACATGGCGCGTCATAGATGCAGACATACGTCAGCAGATGATTCCTCGTATGAAATAGACATTAGAATCACATTTCTCAATCGTTTCAACTGATAATTGTAAATGCAAAGGGTTTGCTTGTACCTAAGGAAACACTATTTGCGATCTACATAACGTACATCTTGGATATACGAAGGGTCCTGTCAGGAACCTTGTGAAGCTAATGAACACTTTCCGACTGTATTTCCGTTTCAAGCACTCGCTGCCCTGGCAACCCAGCCACAGACGGTTCTGTAATGAAGTGTCACTCGTGGTGCTAAATGATCGCGGCAATATTATAGGCACATATTACAATGGTGCATATAGCATAGAGTAAAGCTGGCATCCGCCCCTTACCCTCTATTTGCATGGTTTGTAGTCTACAAGGAAAATAAATCAATAAAACATTTCTACCTTATAGCCTAAGATTTGAGGAATGTGGTTTTAAATGTTTCAAAATATTATAGGAGGCATGCCCAAGATAACCTTGCGCTGTAGTACGAGTGTTACGTAGGACTCCCTTATAGGTAGCCCATATACATTTACTGGATATATTATTAAATACGTCACTGACTACTGGATATCAATGAAGACTTCAATCCCTCGAAAATCAGATCATTCAAAATGCAATAATTATTTCATTTTTAATTCATTTCAATACTTTCTAAACATCATTATAGTGGGCACGGTATTTGAATTTAATTGACTGAATGTCTAAAAGATATAAGTGACCTGATCCTCAAACGATTAGTCTCAAACTGGCTCTAATTAATCATATTTTATCTTTATTTCGCATTACTGCATCACATAACCTAGTCACCATGATCAAAGTAGGTCGTGATGCCGCTCCTTTCACATCCCAATATCGTATGATAATAACAGTACTAAACTGTGATATCTTTGTTGGATTTACTCAATATTTAATATCTCGGATGATGATTCAGTTTGCCCTACCTCAACCTTCATTAAAGAAATGTTTCAAAAAGTCATCGAAAATCCCCTTTTGGAGCAGCTAATACGGTTCATTAGATTACATCAGTACACCGTAACTCGACGATAACATCGATTGCTGGAAACCTACATTAATCAGGTTAATTCATGTATACGTATTCTATGTGAAATGTAAAGATCGTGGTATTCGCATTTTGCAAATGTCAAATTTTATGTAGGATACAGTTTAAAGGTCTTAATATAAACAACAATAATCTCCACAGATAATCTTTCACGACAGAGAAAGAAAAAGAGAGAGATAGAGAGAGAGATTGTTATTTAGGATAATAGGAGTGAAAGAGCAGCATTAAACAAATATTTCAAAAATGCATTGAAAATCCCCTTTTGGAGCAGTTAATAAGGTTCATGAGATTGCCTCGGATTTTATACTAACTCAAAGCAAATGTGGGTTTTGGCGAGGTCTACGACCATGCACAAGTAGACGATAGGGTATGAATTATGTGACATTTATGAGTCATGTGACATTCATGAGTCATGTGACATGAACTGATCGTTTGATAAGATTGGGGTGCCCTTGTTTTCATTTAAAAGGGCAAGGACTCAATTCTAGTGTCTTCTCAAAATTCACCTTGCCGTGTAACTGCAGCATAATCAGGGTAACGTTGTTTTCTTTTAGCGTATATGGATGCCTTGTATTCATCAATAATGGTTTTACTTCATACCCAATACAGCAAGAATATAAACGAAATACATAAAGAAATATAAGATACCACGACTGCAAAAAAAAAACTACCTAAGATTACTCCTGAGGCATTTAATGCCCTCACTCCATTAAACCTCATTTATCTTCCTCCCACCGCTTGCAATCATTAGTTCATCTTCGTGATAGCCTTCATGGCCCTTTGAAGATTACTATAGACGAATTAGAAGGCAATTTTATTAGCCTTGTCTATCACCTTCATTATGTAGTTATTTCAGAGATATCGAGAATTTGAAAATAAATGGTATGTTATTTGTTTTTGTTATTTATAAAGGGTGTATGGTTTTTTTTTTTAATTTCAAGAAAGCTTTTCACGATGTTCGCAGACATCTACGTGCGTCTGTACAAAGTTTTCCAAAAAGGGCATTTTAAGCAACAAAAAAAAACCAGGGTTATATCTAGAGACTAATTTGTACCTGTTATCACGCAAAAAGGGGTAACATATTGTGGTAAATGTTGATGAAAGTATACAAAATTGGGGGTCATGTTCGAGCCCGGTAATGGTCATGTGCTACACCTTCGAATTAGAAGTGGAACCAGGGAAGCATGTTTCTGGTGACACTGCTGGGACGAGACTGTATATGGAAATACAATGTGAAGCCGTGTTCAAATAAAACATTACGAAAATCTTTTGGAATTATAAAAGAAACCAATAATTCTGGGGTTTCACGCAATAGATTTCAAAGGGTAAGAACGGAACTACATGGTAGGTCTATGGTATAACGAAGAGTGTGTACCATAATTGATGCTCTATTACAAGTTAGCCAGAGCAGGTGGATTAATTGTTGATTTCCGCATGTTGTATAGCAGCTGGCCTGGACATTTCGCCGATGTTACAAGATACATTGTCATGATTGTGTTGATGATACAATCTGTGCGATGTAATTTTATATTCGGGTCTTTTGTGAGGGCATATTGATGTTCATTGGCATTGTATCCGAAAATGATATCTTCGAGATTATCGAAAGTAGACAAGAAGTCAGGCTATTGTTAATTTCCTTTAATTGGATCGAGTTTCCATGATTGTACTTTTGGGCTTTTGCTATCTTGGAACATGGAGCTGACAAAGGACTAACTTATGTTCATAGCTCATCATTTATTTATTTATTTATTTATTAGTCTTAGTTTAGTAGTTAAATACTGTTTTCCGTGCAGGCCCGTGTTTAGTACGCCTACTGGAAGTGGAAAGAAAAATATGGCAGTGAGATTAAATAGTGTTCAATTAAAAGGGATGTAAGAGCGTATAAGCCCTTGACTTGAAGGAAGTGTTGTCATTGATCTGACACTTATAATGAAATCATATAGGAAAGGTCATTTTCATATGCAGCCTCTGTTTTATCGAATAACTTGCCGGAATACCTTAGAAATATAGAAACATATGAAAAGTTCAGAAGTAATTTGAAAACATATCTGTTTAGTACTTCGTTAGATCTCACAATTCTGAACCCAGTTTACAATTTTCACTCCTTCTGTATTCTGTTCTGTAAAGCGCATAGAGCCATGCAAGTATACCTATGTGTTATGCGCTATACAAAAACGTTTAATTATTATTATTGATATTAAATTCCCAAAGATCTATCGATCCTCACTGTCCTTATATCATAGTTCTGCCCAATACGTATCTTGGCCAACAAATTGACCTGTCTTAGTATAAAGTTTATAATCCCAACAACAAAATCGCTTTAATGAGAGGTACTAGATTTTTAAAAATGAAGAGACTGCTTAAATGTAGAATTGCTTTCTATTGTCTTTATAATACTTGTCATTAATGATTCAGATTGACGACGCCCCCAATAGTTTGACCCTGGCCGCGCCCATACTTTTGTACAGGCGGTTGAAATTCTTATGTTCTGCAGAAGGGGCCATTGTCTTTGAGAAATAATCACTAAAGAGAGGGGATGGGATGTACAATCCAATTACTTGTGAAATAAGTGGAAAACATTTTCGCAATCGAGGGGTAACCACCTTTATTTAATTTATAATTATCCATTTACCTATTTGCCTCTATTCTATGTCGTCCCACAGTTCACGTCCTAAGTTACATAGCATAAAGTTAGTAGAAATTCAAAGTGTTAGTGGGTGCAAAGTAGATATGAATATCGCTTGTAAATACTCATGCAAGGGGGCAACTAATCAGTACTGATTGCACACAGCTTGAAGTGATTACAGATGGGAGTAGGGGCGTGGGCCCTGAAACTTGAATAAACTTAAGATATCACCAATCAGTACATCTTCTTTAAGCGATTTAGATGTAACAACCAATATCCTGCCTGAATAGGCTAAGAAGGTTCTTCTCCTTTATTAGCGTCTATCGTCTTTAACTCGGATGTTTTCATCGCGATTGACGTTTTCGGGACTTCCCCCTCAAAGTACATGACGTCATTGTCATGGCAACTGATCATCGCCCTTCTGTTGTTCTCAGCACCTTTTACCATTTTGACGCACATGGTCTCCATTTGTCCCCTGTTTTCATAAACATCATGATTTAGGTCATAATTAGATTATTATATTGGTGTTCATAATCTCCACCAGCCTTCTGACCCATTTTTGTGAGTGTATTTTGGTAATGCGAGTAATCCTCTCCAGTGACCTAATAACGAACCTCTATCTGGTGGTCATTTTAAAAATTATTTGCTAACTATTATACTGTAAGATTTGCTCAAAAGAGCCATCGTTGAAAAAAAATAATAAAAACAATGAAAAACACATGGATTTCATCAAGGAAGGATAATTGTAGAGCTGTAAAGCAAATATCGTAAGTGTCGATATATTCTATAAGATCTATTTTGTAAACAATGTCTACATTCAAAGTCACTTAAACAGATGTATTTATTACTCTTTCAAATCTATGTGCAATGATAAATATAATCATACCATTTTGAGGTTTTAAATTTAACAGTCCTGACAGTTAGGCCCTATAATGTATAAACCTCATTTGTAACTAACTATTCCATAGAAAGTTTTTATAAGGTATGATAAAATATTTGTGTTCGTGTTGCTTTGACGTGATTTTCACATGATTGGCGCAAATGGAGGTGTCCTTTATACCTTACAATAATGGCTTGACGAGGGCGCTGCACCTTAGCGACCACCAATGGTACTTCTGTTTTCTTTTTATGGTGAGGCCAATATCTATGTTTTAAAATATGATTCAATAAAGATAATCTGAATCTAAATATGTTATATCTGTTATCCTCGATGGATGATTCATTGCTTTGGACAACTGCTAAAGCTGATATGAAATATATGGGGGAGAATCCAACAGTGCATGAACATGTGGCAAATTGATTCGGCCACAACATAATCTAGAGATCTTCTAAATCCGATTCCTCCCTTTGCACGTTGTCCCCTGCAGATTACGCTGGCCACGACTGTGATTCTTTCGACGCCTGGGCGAGTCGGATAGCGCAGGAGTTCCGTCGCAAGCATCAGGAGGAAGAGAAGAAGTACCAACCCCAGGGGCCCAAGGTCCAACACAACATTCGGCTCCAGCGGGAGTACGTCCCCACCCCCGAGGCAAAGCAGGAGACACAATGGAGGAAACAGGAGATCCAGATGCAACGACAGAAGGTAAGGCCATTTTAAGTTTTGACAAAAGATGTCAAGTTCCATTTATTCTTTTTCCCCATTAAATCATAAAAAGGGAGAAAATAATGACAATGATATATACATGTATATAGTATGAAATAAACAGATGTATACATATTTGATTGAGGGGGAACGAAAGGAAATGTATAAAACAGTTTGGTAAACTGCAGATTCGTCTTTCCCTTGGGTAACGTTTGGCATAAAGGGAATCGTAAGAAAATAAGTCATGTGTCATTTTCAACTTTTAATCTTTGATCAGTTTGAACAAAGTGAGATGGATTAGGATATTTGGAATAGGGTTATGTTTCTTTTTGGTTCAGGGTTGAAGGTAAGAATTGAAAAAAGGGAAATGTGTTGTACAACCAACAAATTGAGAATGACGTTTATTTCATTACAGGTCCGTCGCGTCGAACGTGAACGCCAGAAGACACTGAAGCAGAAGCACTCCTACATGAAACTCTGCGATAAGGTCTTTCACGAGATGGCCAACGACCTTCTACGGTTCCGTGACATCCCCTGGCCCTGCTCCACGGGCAAGGTGGAGAACATGATCAAGGTGCTCCTCTGCGACGTGGACGTGACCAACAAGCAGGAGCTTCGGCGGTTCATCAAGGCACAACAGCTCATATGGCACCCGGACAAATTCCTGCAGCGGTGTGGACAGCGGCTGGTACAGAGGGACAGGCAACAAATTATCGGAAAGGTCACCGAGTTGGCGCAAACACTGAACCAGCTGTACGACATTGGAACACTGCCAAAGGGTCTACTATAATCGCAAGAGATGTTCATGAAGAGGTGGGTAGTTATATCAAGAATCATCGGCTTAACTGCAGTATACCCCACCACGTATACTATGGTTAGGATTACAGGTCTTTTAGACTTAAGGAACATGGTTAGTATACAAATAATACACAGCAGTGAGGGCATTAGTAAGAATTACCCACACGAGGTTCCTTTGGACCAGTCTAACACGCCCGAGGCGGTAGCCGAGGGTGTTTGGACTGTTTTGAAGGTACCGAGTGTGGGTAATTTTACTAATGCCCGAACAAAATGCTGTGTATTATTTGTTTTATAAGATTATCTTTTATTTCTTTTATAAAATGGTGTTTTATAACATGATTTGGATAATGACCGGTCATTAGAATTGGATAATGACCGGTCATTATCCAAATTACGCGTTAGGCAAAATAAATGCCTGGTCACGTGTACGCTTTCAACCAATCATTTGATTGGGATCCACGTCATCATCTTATAATACGTGTTACTTATATTGTGAGTTAATTGTCCTGTCTGCATTTATAAAGTTATCCATGAACAAGTATACTTTCGACTACCTTTTTTAAATAGCTGATTGAGTTTTCACATTTGAACCCTTGAAACGTTCCAAAAATGAATCTCGTATACATAGAGGTGCAGTATTGACCTGAAAATTATGAATATTTACACCCGTCTTACCTTGGCTCTGAGATTTCAGTACTGAACCCTCTTGCCATTATCTTAGAAATTTCAAATGATAAATTTTGATAGCGCATTTAATGCACCATACAGCATTATATAAATAATTGCCTAAGGGAGTTTCTTAGGGTTGAAAATAATTGAACCTCATTTTCTTGTGTGGTAACGGCTCAAAACCATTGTCTATCGCTGTTTATTTCTTTTATCCCACTGACTTCTGGAACTGAGTAGTCTCTGTATTAAGCCTATAACAATGAGAAAATTCACTAGTCAACAGGTTAATTTGTCCATGTTGTTGAACTAAAAGGACAGATGTGTTAATTAAGGTCTTGGTTTGACTTGGTAATGATACAAAATAAAAATATAATAACTTCAGTTTGAAATTTAATTTGAAGATCATATACGACAGTTTGAAAGTGTATTTTAAACAAAACAGCCACACCCCCTCATATCTTACCACTCTTGTGACATGTTTATGCCATATGATTGTACACAAACAAACTTCCCTGGCAAATAAAGATAAACTTTAACCTATCTAGTAACTCAGCCAATATGTTGACATTTTATCATTCCATGCATCGACATTGTTAAACAGGTGGCGAGCAGATATTTGCAGTGCGTCAAAGCTAAATATTATATCTTTGTTGACAGGGTGTATTATATTCCATCCATATTTTAAGGTATGATGACAGAAAATGATCAGATAGTGATGCTCATTTTGCATGGTAGTTACATAGGATTGAGAGGAGAGGAAAAATAAGAATAGAGAGCTAAAATTGTTATATCTGTTGCTCAAATGTCAAAATCTCACCTCTTTTGTACGCACGCAAAACATAAGAACAAAAAGTATATGTGAGTCTCCATCCTGAGTGAGTTTGACTGAACAAACATTCTCAGAGAGTGTATTTGGCAAATTGCCCCAAAGTTGCAAAGTACACATTGGCATAACCCAAGCATATTACTTATATCGAAAGTGCAATGTAAAAAGGTTAAACATTTTTAGTATTCTACAAATTACTCTACGTTAAAATCAAAACAAGCAACCAAAACAAAATTATATATATTATATAAAGATAGATATGTGCGAACCATGAGCACACGATTTAGTAAAAGTCTTCAAGAAAATCTCGGATCCAGACCTATTGCGTTCTATGAACATGCTTTATCTATCAAGCCATCACTTGTCCATAATTGGGCAACCTATTATCACATTCCCACTAGTTCCTGTCTTTTCTTAATTGTTTCTAATTCCAAGGCAATTGTCATTTTCAACAGCTTTTTCGCGAGACACGAAAATTTGTCCTTTCCTTTCCTTCCCAACGAACGCGCGTGTTAATTGACGCGTCAAGCGTGTCCCGAAAAGAGCGGTGTAACGCCTGCCCTGAATCAATTATTTTCTTAGAAATTATAGATGCAAATGTCGGTCGCACCACTGGTGATAATATGGCATCACCGTTTTACCTGTTGTGATAATAGTTTCTCACCCATTCTATTTGATGGGCAGTAATGTGTTAAGAGTGAGGACATGGTCTAATTCCTTGAATCGTTGTCCATTCTTCAACAATCCTGTGTTTTGTCAGAAGAAAAATTGCTAATTTGTAAACAATTTCGTGGAATCAACTACCCTCAGCTTCTCTTTTATGGATTCGCTCACAATCACTTCCTATTTTCTATTACCCTATTATTTTCCTCCACCCTATTGTTTTCCTCCTCTTAAATAATTCATCAGTTCACTCCACCTCCTCCCCTATCTCCCTTCCCCTCTCCCCACACTCAGTACACCCCTCTCTCTCTCTCTCTCTCTCTCTATATATATATATATATATCTCCCCCATCTGTCTTTCCCTTTCTCTCTTTCCTGATCGAACCCTCATTATTATAAGTTTCTACTTTATACATTTCATCACGATTCGACTGGAGTCCCTCTTATTGTCCCTTCTTTTTAATTGCAACTTCATGACTCAAATAGAAGCTAACCCACTTTCCCCCATGCTCTTCAAATCCTACAGGTCCTCTCCTCCTGCTTCAACGATGTTCATCGACTTCAAGCAAACGATATCGGCCCCTCGCGAGCGAACGTCATCATATATCAAGACTTTGCTTGCTCAGCAACGGGATCGCCATCGGTAAAATCGAATTGAGATCTAGCAGAATGACTCTTGTACGATTGCGTTATAAAAGACATTACATACATTCTGGGCTATACAGTAGTAGGTTTATTGTTGTTTTTCTGATGATCATCATAAGAAGACTTCATTAGAAATGTTTTTCAAAACACTTTTGTATTTATTGATTGTTTTTTTATTGGTCTGTGTCATATTACACGCATTAATGTTTATTATTTTTTCTCTAACAACGACGTTGCTGATGATGTATAATTTAAGTGAATTATGTTATCATAGTAGGCGAATGAAGAGCAATTTTAAGTGTATGTGTTTTCGTAATTAAATGCTTGATGGGAAATTATGTTCACGATTGTACAACATTACAACAAGGCAGTCTGGTATATGTGTTGTATTAGGGAAGGAAATTTAGGCAAATGAGTCTCATAATGAATTATTGTTGCATTGCTTAGATTAATATTATTAGACATAAATTTGTTTCAATTTACTTCACAAAGGTTACGATAGCTAGTTAAATAAATTGGGAAGACATTGAGGTATTGTATATTCTGTTCCGTTATAAACTAATTCAGTTTCCATGGTTACAGAAGGATCGATATGATATTCCAGACTTGATACCCAAATGCAAAGAAACAGATAATTCTGACAAGACTTATGGACTAATTATCACAACCGACACCAAGAGCTAACTTTAAAACTGATAAAGGGTTGTTTTGCTTCATACAAAAACAAAAACATAATTGGTTCCTTCGCGAAACAAACAAAACAAATCTAACGTCTGAATATTTTGGTCACGTGCTACCCTCCTGACATGTATTCATATCCTCTAGAATCTAGATTGTGTTTAAAGGCTGACACTTGTACGCTTAAAATATTAAATTCCTTAAATGCAGCGTTAGAATAAACTCTCGTTTTCGAACTCTCCGTAGACTGTAGAATTTGGAAACTGATTGAAAACTCTAAATAAACCCCAAGATTCTGTAGTTATCATAAACCTGTCGGATTTTTTTCTTCTTCTGACATTTTATTGAGATATGAATATCTGATTGATTTCGTTCAAGAAATCGATTGATGAATCCGATTCCGTTACAGAATCGTAAACTTTTACTTTGGAACACCAGTTGCTGTATAAATAGACCCAAACAAAAACAAAAGTTACGCATTCAATTTACAGGTGGTCCTTCTATACACGTGATCGCTTATGGTATAAAGCTTACACGTGCTGAATGTCATGATTGCAATATTTGTATAAGTGACAGGCCTACCAAATACCTTTAAGTGTACTACTTTCTTGATCGTCTGTATAGATGACCTTAAGGAGTTGTACGTTATCTTGTCATACATCTTACACGTGAGTCTGAGCGGAAAGGTGCCGAAATGAGTCCAACTTCTCGAGTCTTTTTTTAATTTTCATGAACCATAATTTATCTCCTCTAAGTGCATGCGAATGGGTGCAGATATTTACTTTTGCTTTCTCAGTAATCACCTTGTTTTATATTGCAGAAACAAATCTTACCTATTGAGTTCATTGATTAAATGATTCCATTGTAATGTATTGGAAAATGCAATGTAATACCTTTCTCCACATTTTAACGTTATTTGAGGCAGGGTTGTGTTCATATAACAACACGATTGTAAGGTATTTCAGTCATTAATGGATTCAACGCTTGGCCTATTTTCGAGGATATAAAGTGGTGTTTATTTTGCTTTATTCATATAACTATTAGACTCGTTTGTTACATGTTCTTTAATGGAATCACCTGAATCTTGTAAACAGAATTCATTTCTGAAGAGCGAGGCTTTACAGGCATTTGAGTATGCAAATCATACATAATACATATTAATTTGCTCTTATTTAATATCTTCAAGCCTTCTATTCATTTATCTATACCCTCATGTGCCCCTCCTTTTTACTCCTCCTATTTACCCCTCCTCTTCCCCTTTTCAGGCTTACCTTTCCTCCAGAGGGGGTAAGTAATAGTTAGAACACCCCCTGTCAAAGACGGAAGTACACTTATAGGCGAAACCAGGCGGTTACACCTATCCCTTAAGCTAAGCTTCACATTCTATTTTGAGGAGGTCTGTAGACGTCATATTGAGGTGAATTAAAAGTATTTATTATTAAAGTGCTCTCCAAGGTAACGGTTGTGGTGATGAATTTAGTTCAGTTTCTGACGTGACATATTCTGAAATGAAGAAATTGCTACCGCAATTCAAAACTTCGCTTCTGTCTGTAATATAACTAATGACACAATTATTTTAAGATGAAGATAGCAATAATAGCAACAATATTAGATATTTTGAATCTTAATCATGAAAATAAAATTTCGTTTTTACTTGCCAAAGTCATCATATTTTTCAATGACTATTAATGGCTAAATGGATCCTTAAAAAATGACGATAATTTATCTTTACCAAAATAGAAACGAAACAGAATTGCTTTGCAGCAACATCTTGTTTATTTACACAAAATTCAAAACAGGAAAAGGAAACAAGTGGCTAATGATCAAATATGACAAAATTTGTATGTAGTGACCCATCTAGAAGTAACTTTTTCTAGTTGTAAGAGGAACGCCTAACAAAGGTGCTTAAATCCATATTCATTTACTTTATTAGTTTTATTATAAGTATTACTATTATTATTGTTATTATTAAATTATTAGTAGTAGTATTATCATTATTAGTATTATTTTGACTATTTATCATTGGTAGTGGTGTTCATTTTACATTAAGAAAGCATAAAAGCTTGTTAGTAAGCAACCAGAGGACCGACGCTTTAGGTCCTCTCCGAGAGATCTGGTAATGAGGATTAATGTCTTACCGAAGGGCACTAGCGCATCGCCTTGGTTTCGAACCCGGGTCACCTGATTACGAGACCACTGCTCTACCAACTGAGCTATCGCGCCTCCTCTATCAACCTCCTCTATCTTCACCATCATCATTACCCTCATTATGATCATTACCCTATTATTGATAATAATGATGATTACCGTCGTCATCATTATTTTCAATAATGGTGTCAGGAACACTTACTTATACGATTTCCAACCATTCTAGATCGTAGACTGAAAGCCATACTGATACACAAATGCGCAAGAAATCGAGACTATATTCCTTTTAACGGAAACACGCCATTTTACGTTCATGTGGCTACGCCTTCGGCTTCTCTAAGGGTTCGGGGGCTAACTATTTTTGGTATGATCTGTTGATCTATCCTTACGTAGTTCTGCCAACTCAAACAACCGCAATCAAACGTTTTTTGGGTTGATATTTATGTATGAGTTTTAAGTGCTGATGTGCCAGACAAAGAGGGTGATGACCTGTTTTCTTTCCCCGGTTGTTTGTGTCCTTTGAAAGAACTTTAGGAAAGGGTTTCGTGTACACGGATTTAAACACATTAATCGCTTATTGTTTATGAGAGGGGAGGACTTATGATATCCAAACTTAAATCAGAATGATTATCAGGGAGAAACGTACCCAGAAAATGAGACTAACCCTTGCTGTCAGTAATTCTTGACCGCCTCCCTGCATCAATAGTTAAACCAGGTTGAGAATTACCAAATACAATTCAAGATAACTTTTCTCTTTTTCAGAGTTCTTTCCAAAGCACTATGGAAGCACACTATTCTTTGTAACCAAATCAAATAATTAAATGAACCAAAACACGCAAAAATTTATGACTCAATTGAGACGAAAACAGCTTATAAGAAGAAGAAAAAAGAGTGAGAAAAGGCCCTCCTCTTTATTGAACATCGGTTTCTCGATGAATGGAACCAAGCTAAGGCGGTCTTATAAAGGTCATATATTTTTCTGCGATATTTTAAGGACATCCTTCTTGACAGATTAAGGTGAAAGGTGTGAAGCGACTGAAGCCTATCTATAAATAAATGCTACGTAGAACCCCCTGAGAGGACTGTATCCACACCACATCCGTCACTGTTTAATATATATTATATAGTCTTGAGCCAGCAATATTATACTGGATAGTCAGGTGACCAGCATAAGGTATCGTTGAAGAGAAAATCTGTTTTATACCCCGAAATATAAAAATTGTAATTTTAAATACAATGGTCAATTGGTTAACATGGCTAACAATCGTTAGATCGTGAACTACACTTTCATGATACAATATTCTGTATTTTCATTTACTTTTGACGTATGTTTATTGCATATCTCTAACAAACATGTCGCAGTGCACATAGTGAGGATACAGACTATAAAATTGGAAGTAGATATGGCGAGAAATTCAAGCTCGGTTTCCGCTTTGCATCAAGCAATTTTTGCGCCAATTATTCCAAACTATCTAGGTCGGCGCTAGTCTGACCACGGCGAATACCGGAGTATAAAATGATTACTGCTTACAGACTTGTAATGTGTTCAACTTTATCTGTTTGTTGACCCGGTACGCTCAAAATGATCATTAACCTACGCCGGGTTTGTTTCCTTAACATGTAATGTCTGACCTAATCACCCAGTTCTCCTATAGCCAATATATTTTATAGCCAATTATTTAATTATTACTTATGAAAATAAGTATAAAAATGAAAAAAGAATAAAAAGGTTTCACAGTTACAACCTTCAAATGTTGTCATTTTGACATTCGGTGTCATTAGAATGAAATGAAATAAGTGATTAGGTTTTTTAATGTGGTTTGGGATCTTTGCTGAATATTGGATGCATTAACCTACATTTTCATCCCTTTACATGCTACCCTCCACTCTCGGGTATTGACTTCAACATGTGTGTATGTGAAAATAGAATCATCATGACAACATTTGCGTTCATTTTGTCTTTTTTCTTGGACACATTCCAGATTAGTTGGGAAATTCCTTGTTACAGAGATCCCATTTTTAGATCAAATCTAGTCCCTAGTTTCTGTAAACAGAATACCAGACATGGAAAGACGCGTCCCATTGCGCTGTTTCCGTTGAGAGAACCGGGGAACAGTGGTCGTCTAGATATTACTTTCTGAAACATATAATGATCTTAAGTAGTGAACTTGCTCTGTGTCTTGGATATTCCTGCATGTTTTAATCTCTCTCAACCCTGCTCTACCCCATCATGCCTACATTTGTCTGACCTCCTCCGCCTCCACCCCCCCCCCCTATAAACCTGTGTGGTTTTATACACATTAGGAGACAAACTTCATTATCTGGACATGTAACTAAATAAGAAGTGATCCATCTTTTGATTTTATATTATCTTTAGATTGTATATTTCCATGATAAACAGACAAGTTGAATATGACTTTGTAGATGGTTATGACATACAAGGAAAGACAGTTTATGTATGTTTTAGTGGACAACGTGATACTTGGACAAATAAATACTGTTCTGTCTATACTCTTTGTAAAAACATGTGTTTAATCACCTTTCATAAGGGCCGAGGAGTAGATTTTTATTGTTGACATGCTGGATCGAAAAGGTGCTCAGTCCTGGGCCTTTTAATTTTCTGATTTAACACTTTTATAGTGCAAGGGTATAAAGAATGTGAATCTTGAGATAGGTGTGTTTATTTAAAATTGCGTTAGGTAGTTGGTAACAGTGTTTTGGTCAGACGTTGTGATTTAGATATTACGAATGGTTTGATTTTGTATAAAGAATTATTTCTTGTTTCTATATTCTATATCATTTTTTATGCGTAATCTTTGTTCTACTAATGTTGTATTAATGTTTTTGATAGATATCACGAAGTTATACTGATACACCCTTCGCTCCGTATACTTCCAATTGAATTAAACCTGACTCTGGGACTAAGATCACTTTTAACAAACGACAACTTAGACCTTCGACTAACTTCCTTTGTTGAACCTGATTTTGAACAAAAGCTTTTTTAAGCTTAGAGACGGTTTTAAATTTTATTAGAACACAGGCCTTTGCCTTTATGTAAATTTTTATAACATGCACATAACGAACTGTTTACTTGAACTGTAAAAAAAAATATTGCTACTATGTTGTAAATAAACCCATTTTACAAAACTTACGATGAACTCGTTTTTTTAGAATTTTCTTTGGTTTACACCTTTCTCCCTTTCTCTCGATTGTTGTCCTTCGATTGTTGTCCTTCGATTGTTGTCCTTCGATTGTTGTCCTTCGATTGTTGTCCTTCGTGGCTCGCAGCGGTGAATGATACATACATAGGTGTGTCGCTTATCTTGAGTGCGGTTATGATGATTGTGATTGGCATAATACTACAAATCCCAAAAGATAGTAATATTGGATATACACTACTTATGATTTTACAGTCAGATGTTTCCTATGATGAATATAATTAATTAAGAATTTATGGTAGTGAGGAAAATTAATGAAAATATGGTCTATTATCCAATTACGACCAAACTGCAATTAATATTATAGAATATAATTTTGATAAATAACATGCCTGATGGCCCTGGATGTGAATATTGCATGAGAAAATGTGACGTCAATGAAACCTAGAACAATTTAATTATACATTTCCTTCTTCAAGTACATTAGAAGCCACAATCAACATCTTGATACACATTAAATTGCAATGTCTCCAATACGTGTGCGAAGCATTATATATCATGAATACAGTTGTTAATACACCTATTATCAATTTTCTTAATTTCATGTAGTTTGATTGTTTTCAAACATATTGACTTAGTATTATATGCAAAACAATTTCATAATAATTTCCAAAAAGTTACCAGCTATGAGATTCAATAAAATATAATTTCAGCATGAATGCACCTTATATCAAAGACTTCAGATATGGCATTTGAAGGGTAGAAAGCATTTGCTCAGACAGATTTGTATAATGTCGAAATAAAGAATACAATAGCAACAAAGTCTAGATGCTAATTAGTTAAGCCTCAGTCAGACGTAACACCTGTTCTACCTTGTACTGTAGACAGCGAATGCATTGGTGATATTCTCAAATTAACCTCGAGAGATTTCGGTAAAGGCCCTATCTCACTGAGCGGCGAATGCTTACGAACGTTGCGAATTTGGGATTTTGGGATAAAAAAAAAGAACTTCAGCGAGACCGTCTTACAACCGTGTGCAAAGGTTTACGACTGTTTTGCAAGGGCCTACGACTGGTTTGCGACGAGAAAAACTGTTTGCGACAATGAAAACTGTTTGCGAACTTTCTTGCAACCTTTGACGAACCCTTGCGAAACCCCAAATTCGCTACGTTCGCAAGCATTCGCCGCTCAGTGAGATAGGGCCTTAAAGCGTTGAAGTTCGACTGAACAACAATACGAGAGGAAAGGAATCTGTGTACCTTACTTTAAAAAGATTTTTTTTTTTAATTAGTTTCATTTTATGATTGCAAAATTAATTTAGTCTAACAAATACTTATTTAATCCAACCGAGATAAATGATGAAAAAAGTTGATGTCCATACTATCAACCAGTATGGTCGGTTGATAACCAATGATCTATCTAACATTCATTACCACGTTACACACACACCATTAGCTGATTCAAGTCAATTTAATTTGAAATAAGATCACAAAGTTTACTATTATCTAGTTTGAACATTAATATTGTTTAAGCATTCAAAACAAGTACTTTAATTGCGAAGTAACTTTGTCCCGCAATGTCTTAAATAAATACAATAATGTATACAATGAAACAATAATTTAGGAGCGATTACGCAACTGGGAAGGGAAGAAATAGAGAGAGGGAGAATACAAACATACACCCACACGCACACGCTCATGCGCGCACACATCACACCCATACTGAGACAGACGGGGAATAAAAGAAAGGTGAAGAGACAAATATTGGTAAAGACAGATAACACGGATATGATTGAGAGACAGACAGACAGATTAACAGACCAAAGGACAAACAGACAGACAAAGTAATAGACGAAGATAGAAAGAGAGAGGAGAGAAGGGGGATGGAGAGTTTGAATACAGTATAATTATAGGAGATAGATACAGATCGGATTGAGGGGGTAGGATAGCATTAAAAAGAGAGTTACCCTGGTTGCAAACAGATTTTTGTTTTCGTCTCTCAACCACGTCGTCTAAATCAGACATAAAAAGTAAGAGCAAGAGTCGCTTTATAAAAAGCAATTTCTTTTCAATAGATACAAAATTTATAGAAATCCAATCCAAGGATTATTCTCTTATCGTCATTTAAAGCACACCGTTGTAAATATGGAGATGAAATTTCGCTGTCCATACAGGTTTACACATGACCGCGTGGTTCGATAGTTGGAAATAAACTTCTGTGTAGATGCACCAATGGAGAGGTGACCTTTGTGTAACAGGCATTCAAGTCAGACTTTGATTTCATAAATTCATTATGGGATTCGCATCTTGGCTGTCAAGTATGTGAATTTAACTCTACAAGTGATGATTCAGCGTGACTTGTACAGACTTCACAACAATGATGCACTGACACAGACTTCACTCTCGCTCATTGCCAATTGTCCAATCAAATTTCCTCAATGCCGAAAGAATAAACAAAACAGCATGCCTCATCGTCTGTCTGTCTGAACAGGTGCTATGTCAATTGCATGATAATTGTATGAGGATAAGGGGATCATTTCACACTTGAATTCTAACACGATCCTCAAGATCCAAATTTCCTCTTCCAAACAGATTATGGTATTTCAATCAAGAAATTATTAATGTTACTTGCATTATTTATAACATAAAGCCTTGTCATATATTCATTTAAATATTATCCTTAATTCCCTTTTTTCTTCACTGTTCCACTTTTCTACCCTCATGGGTGTATCTTAACGCCATTGATCAACGCAAAGGACTGAATGAGTGCAATTCAACTCAATCTCAATTGATTTCATCCATTCATAGAACTAATACAATCAGACAATAGCTCTTTTACATTAAATATCATGAGGCTCACACACAGTTCTTGCCTTTTTACATCATTTATTTTTAATCAAATCTGTGATAGTTGTATTCACTATAAGCAGGTGTATGAATAAAAAACAAATAGTGGAATTTGGAATTAGAACATTACAGATAAACAAAGGATTGCAAAGATCGTCACAATTTACACATTCAAAAATGACAGTGGTAAATGTATATGTATAGGAGCCCTATTTTAATTATACAACGTATCAAAATAATTATTATATATTTTTTTTTTTGATTCAAATGATTTTATTTCTCATGCAAAACATAATACAATGAATACGTATATTACAAAAAATATACAATGAAACGACAAAAAAATAGAAATAGCACGAGAAAGGAGGAACTAACTAGAAGCAGAGCTTGTTGAAGTGTTAGTTCCTCAGATGCTGCTTTACAATATATCTTGAACAAAGTATACTTAGAAAATCAATAAAAACAAAAAATATGTAGCAAAGAAATTATGAATTTAGGGGGGAAAAATAAAAGAGAGGGGAAAAAATAGAGGAAAATAGTAGAACAGAGAGTGGGGCACTTAATAAACAATGAGTAATGTCTATAACTCGCAAAATAGGTACATGTATAATCATGTATAATTCATAACAATTACAAAAAGTTTGAGAATTATTGAACATCACTACGATTATCAGTACTGTACAAACCAAGTTCATGATGAACATACAAATTAGTGCCAAGAGAGGGCGTAGTACTCATTATTGCATGAGTGAGTCACATTCAGGAACATAAGTATTCCACCAAAAATAAATATTCGTCTGGGAACCTGTCCCGAAAGTTTCATCCAATCAAGCACATAAACTTACTATTCTAGACATCTTAATCTCTGATACTTGTTTATTACTTAATTTAATTATCGTCATTTAATTATCGTCAGCCTACCGTAGCCGTTAGTTTCGGCCCTCAGCAACCAACGGGTGCACACGCTAAAAAGATCCCCAAGTCGAGTCGGTTTCAAACACCATTTAGCCCATCTAACCTTATTTTTTCCCAAAAAAAAGTTGATTGGTTTTACAATTCAATAATAATGACAAAATATCCTCTCCATAAACACCTCTTTGACAAGCAATATTAGCCGAGCCTGCGTGGCATGTGTCATGTATTTCTAGCCGAGATTTACCGTCCGTATGGGGCATAGTTTTTTGGTGGGATGTCCCCCATTTTGCCTCTTAACTACTGAGATAAAACTGGAGGGCGTCTAGCTGGTTTCATGTTTAATGGGATCATAGGCATAGGTGGTTCCTCCAGGGGTGCAAGTTTACCCTCCAATGCGAGCTTGTCATATACCTCCCTAAAACAAAAGTTAAAGTTTTTGAAAAAAGAAATCAGAATTTTAGGTTCATAATAGTAATTACTTCAATTATTTTCATGAATTTAGAATGCAAATAAATCGAATAATAGATCTTTCCTGTTCAGGACACCAGTATCATTTACTAAACATACCAGTAGCTTAGGGATAGGGTGTGCCAGAATCCGGTCTAGCACATCCCCCTCCCCTGAAAATAAAGCATTGGTTGCTATCAATGCAATACTTCCAATGTCTCAAGGATAGTGAAGTTTCATGATTTTTGTTTGCTTTCCCCTCCCCACCCCCTCCCCTTTAAATCCTGCGTTAGCCTTTAAATGTCACTTTTAAAAGAAAACAAGAACAAAAACTCATGTACTTACGCAAGTTTGACAGCCATTGAGTCGAAAGTATCGGGTACAATAGCGCCAGCTTGTGCCAGAGCTTGGTTCTTGACCACCGCACTTTCTCGCTCACTGTCCGTTCCTCCTCCAGAATGGCCGAAATACGCAGGCTGAAGAAAAATAAATAGATTGTTTGATAGAAACTAGAATGGGGATAATAATCATTATGGCTGTCAACAAACATATGCCTATACCGTTGAAACGTTTATGATTATTTAGAATTGGTTTTTGTTGCAAGTCCTATATTATCCTGAGAAATGTCTTTAAAAATCTCTCCTATGAAGCTTTCTAACATCACATGGTTATATTCATTAAAGGATTTTGGGGTGAATTTGGACAAATTGCTCTTTAATCATGTTCGCATTACCCTACATAACAGATGAAAATTAAAACATATTATCCCATTGGCGTTTGATTTTTTTTTACCCTTAAAGAATTGAATTAGATATATCTGTATAATCTCAAAACTTCATGTGGTTATGAACCATATTACCGAATGAAAAACCATTACATTGACAAGCTTCTGTGGGTATCGTTTTACGAATGAGAATTATTTGTTTTCGATCCCATTAACGCAATGAGCCCAAACTCTGACCATTGAATATTTTTATGGCAATACAAACAGCTAGCCACATTTTCTAATTGCTTACTCAAATCAAACCACGAAAAGACTTAACTTTAGAAAGAAAATGATAGAGTGAGGAAAGTTGGGTAATCAGCAAAAATAGTGAGTTCCACATAATTATTACGAGCGAACTCTCACTTTCATCTAAGATTTAAGGCCAGTCATATTAAAAATAGGGAAATTGCCTTTCATTACCTCTTGTTTGTATAGATCTGTACATGTACCGATACAGAACGCAATGACAGGTTTTGTGATGGTTCCTTCCTTCAGAGCTTCACATACTTCATACTCCTCTAATCCACCAACCTGTCAATTTTAAAAAAGATGAAATAACATCAAGGACCTCTTACACAAAGCTTGCGATCAAATACAACTTAAAACTCCCTGGGCCCTTAACCAAAAAACCGACTGACACTCAATCGTAAAAATCTATTATCTCCGGTCTTGCAGAAAAAGTTGCGATCAAATACAATTCAAATGTCTTGAGTCCTGTAACCTTAAAACCGACTTACAATCAATCTTAAAAATGTATTATCTCCGGTCCCACTGCAAACCAAATTATACCTTACCATGCATTATATCTATCTGGAACATAATATTAATCGTAGATTACTATTTGCAATTGATTGTGAGGACATACAATTAATCGTAACTTTTTATTTTACAGGGCCCTGGATTCATTATTTTTAACTTCAAAGTCAAGTTATTATCATTTAGTTGTGCTTAATGGCAACGTTTTGTGCGAGAAGCTCCTCTTCTATGATAGCAGTACCGGATATCATTAATTCAATATTAAAATTCAAATTAGTTCTTTGCATTTTGAATAAATAAATAAATATTTAGATAAATTAATGTTTAAATAAATAAATAAATAAATACAAAAATCAATCAATCAATCAATCAATCAAAAAATAAATATTTAAATTAATTTAAACAATTAAATACATAAATTAATTAATGAATAAATAAATAAATAAATATAAATATAAGTCAATAAATATATAAATACGGAATATTTAGTTTAGAGAAAGCTCAAAATTGATCTGAGGTTTCACCGAGACCCACCTCTCCGATGAGTATGAAGCATTTGACGGCGGGGTTGTCCTGAAAAAACCTAATGTGATCCATGATCCCCGAACCTGTGTACCTGAATAAAAAATATATAAATCATTATACCGTTTCAAATGGTTGTATGAAAGATAAAAGCAGACATGCAGGCATTCCCGTCACCATATCTGCATGTATGTGGATTGTGGATGCTCATAAATTGAGCAAGTGTCGACGAACTTCGGAAAGTTGAACAACAGTACTCTTACAAGGGCAAGGCAAACTCTAAACGTGTTATTAGGGAACATTCTATGGGCTTATTTAGACATCCGCTACTGTATTCCCTGTTGTTTAATATTCTCTACCAATACCGGTACCAGCCGATTTCATATTCCATGAATATTGTTTGATCTTATTTCATCATCATAAACTTTCCCTCATCCTGGAGATTAGGAGTCAAGCTGGAGTAATTTCCTGGTGGATCACAGTTTTGCTGCCTGGGAGGCTGTACACACATAAATTGGTTATTCAACCCACTTTGGTGTCAGCGAATTATGAGGTAACACAACTGGAAACAGACAATTGTGTGGCTTTAATTCAAAAGAAAAAAAGATGACTAGTAATACCTTCCTCCTCCCAGTGCTATGCCCATGTAGATTCCGTCCGAGTTCCTGGCAATGGAGACACAGAGCTCAGTGGAGAGCCCACCGGACCGAGCGAGATACACCACGCTGCCCTGGCGGTATAGCTTCAGCTCCACGAGGTCGGGTAAAGGTCCTCCGATGTCACCGAAGAGATTACAGCGGAACGAGCCTGGCTTGATGACGTTCACCTGTAGGCCGTGTTTGAACTATGCAGACGAGAGAGAGAGAGAGAGAGAAAAAAAATGTTAATTTTGAAGAATAGCAGTAAATACAGACTGACTAAATATTTTTGAGTAAATCACAGAGTAAATCGCAAGAAAATGATAGAATGGTAGGAAATGGTAGAACTTAAATGTATACCATCAGTTATGGTTTTGCCAAATAAGATCACCCCATCCCCGGCCCCTAGGAGTTATTTCTATCATAATCAGCAGTATCATCGTGGCCATCTTGATCATCATCATCATCATCAATACCACTATCATCATCATCATCATCATCACTACCTCTATCATCATCACTACTACTATCATTATCATCATCATTATCACTACCACCACTACCATTTCCATTTTCATCTAATAACGTAATTTGAAAGAGAGCATTAGTTTTAAAGAATTCTGGTGAATAAACCAGCCACAGATTCATACCGTTGATGGTCCTATCATAAGGACACGTTTCCTGCTGGCTAGGCCGATGAGCTCTCGGGTTTGTCGCTCGCTGATGTGACCCACCATCATCAAGATGCAGCGAATCTAAATGAGGGGCAGACAAAATATAATGAAATACAAGAAAATGGAAAGACATAGAAGGAAAGACAAATACAGAAATACGTACATTAAGACAGTGGCGTTGCTACAGGTGGACAGGGGGCACTTGCCGCCCCTCCCAATTGAGGGGATAAAGAAAAATATCGAAAAAAGAGTAATGGTGAAGGTGAAAAGGAAGAGAAAAGAACACACCTGGAACATCTCCCGCACCCCCACCCCGTCCCCTCGTTCCAGTGCCCCCTCAATACGTAGACTCACGCTACGCCTCTGCACATAGAGATGAATGGTTGGGAGTGCATTGGCGTAGCATAATATATGGGGTAGGCACCGATCTGTCAAGGGATGAATCAAATGAGAGAGAACAAACAATGGAGTGGGCGAGGTTTCAAAGGGAGTCGTATCGTCTCCTTCTCCGTTCTTTTTCCTTATTTCTTTCTCTTCGATCTGTCCTTTTTTCTGTTCTTTTCTCTTCCTTTCTTGTTTCTTCTTTTCTTTTCTTTCCCTTTTTTTTCTTTCTCTTCAAATGTTATTTCATTTCTTTTCTCTTCTTTTTCATTCGATCTTACATGTACAGTACATGTATAAGCGAATTACCGGGGGCAAACGCCGCACTGTTCAGTGGTACCTGCACATATCCACTGAAAGAACATCCTTAAGTTTATAAAAATAAATAGCAGCGATACAGCTACGGTTATTTCACGAAAAGATAGCATTTTTTTTTTTTTTTTAAGAGGTATATAGACGTACAAGACGTACATGTACATGGCTAACAGAGATCAATGGCAAAAGGGAAAGACACGAAGTGGAAATCTAAACTAGAAAAAGTACAATGGTTCAGGCGCGGATCTAGGATTTCTAAGGGGGGCCAAATTTGAAATTACGGAGCCAAATATTGGTACGTAATGGTGACCAGCAGTGGCGTAATGAGCAAAAACGTTTGGGGGGCAGACAAAAAATCCGCATTACTCCACTCAGTGGCGGATCCAGGGAGGGGGGCGGCCCCCCTAGAAAAAAACATAAAAACACCCTTTTGGGGAAAAAAGAAGATGGGCCCTCCCGGGCGCTCAAGGGGTGGTGGTAATTTTTTTCAATTTTCAAAGACAAAAAAATTGTGCTCACTACCCCCCCCCCCACTGAGCGGAAAATCGGCTGGCACGGTTTTCAAATTTTCGGCCCCCTCCCTTGCCGTCGGCTGGATCCGCCCCTGACTCCACTCTTACAAAGTGGGTGGGGGAGGGGGGAGGCTAAAGTATTTACGGTCAGGTAGAGCGTAGCGTAAATTGGCGTGGGGTCTAGAGGCAAAGCCCTGGCGGTGGTCAAGGGGCGGAGCCCCCGGAAGCTCAGGGGGTATGGGCATTTAATTACGGTCAGATGAGCATATTTTGATACCTTATTTGTGGCACTGGCAGGACCCTAGTTGGCGTGTGGTCAGATGAGCATCCAGGGGCCCGCCTTAGGGCCCCTGGTGGGGCCGAGGGGGCGGAGCTCCCGGAAGCTCAGGGTTTTAGGCATTACATTACCGTCAGGGTCCTACATTGTAGGTGGGGTCCAGGGGGCAGAGCCACCGGAAGTTAGGCATTTAATTACGGTCAGATGAGCATATTTTGATACCTCAATATTTCGTGACACTGGCAGGTCACTATTCTTTCTTTCTTTCTTTCTCTCTTTCTTTCCATTTCTCTTTAATATTCTTTTTTTTTTTAAGTGGGGGCGCTCGAGGCCCCCGAGACTCGTCGTTCCGCGGGCTCTGACATGTAGGCCTCTAAATAAGCATATTTCTTGCCTGACTGTAAATTTAGGAATTGGCATAAAAAGTATAATATACTAAAAAGTGAGGGAAAAATCTCGGAAAATTATGTCATTTCAGCAACATTTGTAAATCACCGGTATCGAATTAGAAACAAACCACGTTTGAATTATATTTGGGGGGAGGTGGGTCAGTACGCCAGTGCCCCCGATCTACACCTTGTTGGCGGGAAAATCGCAACTGATCTCCCCTACCTTTCTTCTTTCTCTCCTCTTTCCCTGTCCATTTCCTTCATTCTCTCTCTTTTAGGTTTGCTAGGAGGGGAGGGGGAGGCAAGGGCCTTTCGCCCCCATCCACACGTTGTTGGCGGGATTAATCGCAACTGATCTCCCTTCTTTTCACCCTTTTCTTTTCTTTTTGTTCCCTTTTAGCTCTCCTCTTTCCCTTTCCCTTCCTTCTCTTTTTTTTGGGCGGGGGCGGGGGAGAGGCAAGGGCCTTTGCCCCCGATCCACAACTTGTTGGCGGGAAAATTGCAACTGATATGCCCCTTCTTTTCTTTTCTTCATCCTCTTTTTTTTTTTCCTTCTCTTTTTTCCCCCTTTTCCCCCTTTTTTGATGGGGGGGAGGGGGCAGGTAACAGCCTGGGAGGCAAGGCCCTTTCCCCCGATCTCCTTCTTCTCCCTTTCTTTTCTTCTTCTTTTTCTTTCCTTTCTCTCCTCTAACCCTTTCCCTTCTTTTCCTTCTCTCTCTCTCTCTCTCTCTCTCTCTCAAGCAGTGGCGTGGCTCCGTAATTCAATCGAAAGGCAAGGAATGATAGAAGAAAGTGGAGAAAAGAGAAAAAGGTAGAGAGCAAGAAAGGGAGTGTGAAAGAGAACATGAAAAGAAGATAATAGGACCCCTCCCATAATCTTTTCCTCATTAATGGCTTGTTAGTTCGCAGTTAGTCAAAGTAATAAGTCCCGAAAGTAAGGTTGTGGTGCCCCCACCCCTCATTAAGCCAGTGGCCCCTCACGCTATGTCACTGGTATTGAGTAATTTAGAGTTTGAAATGTGAGTCCTCACAACGAACAAGAATGAGTATATTCAGGTGGTAGTTTAGCATTTGTAACGATTTACTAGAAGAATAAAGTAACTACATACTTGTGGCTGGCTGAGTGCATGAAGTGCGCATGTGTAACCAGCCGGGCCAATCGCCTGGTTGAGAACTACTGTGACGTCACAATGATTGCTGAGAGCATCAGATAGGCTACCATACACTGAAGGGAATAAGTTAAAAGGGAATAAGAAAAGGAAGAGGAAAAGAGGAGAAAAATGGAAAAAAAGGAAGAAGTACGTCTATAATTATGAAATAGTTTTATGTTCAAAGCACATTATATGGGTAGACATTTAGTAGGAGTATGGAAACAAGACAGAGAAGAATATTATCAAGAACAAGAAGGAAATAAAAGGGGGAGTAAGGCTCCATGAAATGTTTTCTTTTGATGTAAGTATACAAGTGAACAGCGACATTTTGAAATTCGGGATGAAATTAGTACGTTTGATACAAGTCATGCAAATTATGCTGATAAAACGACTTTTTGACTGACCTGCATAAGCGTTATCTTTTTAAAAAAATGATTCCATCTAATAATTATTGTAGAGAGTGAATAATTATTCATCTTTAGTGAATAGAAATATGAAATTATGAAATACAGCTAAAAAGGGTTGCTAAAATGGCAATACTGTGCCGGCATGTCAAGAGTGTACACATTGATCATATACCCGAGTCACACCACCAACCCGACTCCACACCAACTCCAAACCGACCGATTCGTGGCCGTTTGGTGTAGTGTAATTTGTTGTTCGATCTGTTTTCGGGCTGGTGTCTGTCTCTGTGATGTGACCCGCGTCTTACCTGGTATAGATATAGTGTCTTCACCCCATGGATACGTTTCTTCCCCATTTTCGCTGTAAGAAAGCAAAAAAACCCATATTATATGAGAATTTCGATAAACGAACTTCAAAAATTCGAATGGATATATGGTGTATAGCTTTTCAGACAAACATTAAAACAACACAATGGCAAAGACTATGAAGAAACAAACGCAAATATTCACAACTTCTTCTACTGTATGAAAAAGCTTAAGAAGGTCATTATGGAGACCACCGTTAATATCATTACTTGTTGGTTGGCTGCACTACACACCCGTTTTTGTTCTTCTTTTGTTTTTCTTTTGTTTTATATATGTAACAAATGTATTATGTAAAGGGAACCTTATGCACAAGCATAATGCTTCTAAGGTTTCCTCCTCATTACTGTAGATTAAGTTAGCATTCTTTGAATTTAGTGACATGCATAAAATCGTTTTGTTTTAATACCACCTATCTATCGACTATAGTTATATGTTTTGTTACTTTGTATATGCGTTACTTTGTAAATTCTTTTCATATGCAGTTAATGTGGAAATAAACCTAAATGAACCTAAATGAAATTATGCAAGGAAACCCGTTTACTTTCTAGACTTCACTGTCAGACACTATTTAGTGACTGACCGACTTCTTTTTTGTTTTCTTTGGTAATAACATGAAGAGCTGTAAAGGGTACATGAGCATTTGTCCACATCAATAACCCACTTCTTGTAATGGCTAAAATTAAACTGATTGAATCTTTGCGCAGCACAAAACATATGACCATTCGGTACAAGGGTCTGAAAATCAGACTATTTACTAAAAGGATTGCAATCCCTAAAGTCGATTCGACAACTAATGGTCGTTATTTCCCACAAAAAGACATTTTCAAGCCCTTTCGTTTTGCAGGAAGTTCTAAATTAGTATTATCTTTCAATTGCCATTGGAATTTAATTATTTATTTTTGGGCCCTGCAAATGGGACATAGTATCTTTAATAAACCATTATAATCAGTTCGCACATCTTGAATAGGTAATGCATGACGCTATTCAAATCGCCCAGAACCTCTTTAAGCGCTTTTAGTGTTAGTACGCGAACTTTGGTCACGCGCGATCTATGGTCACACCACCATACTGCATGCATGCACTGTACGTATCGTACACCGTTTGCGAGCTGTTAATTGATGAATTGTTGCTCTAAAATGACGGAAGAAATGAAATGTTTCCGATGTGGAATATAAAGCAAATAATCACCTTTTGATTTCAGGCGATGGCAAACTATCACTTCCTCGGCGATCTGAATGTAAACGCATTCAGACCACCTCGGAAGTGATAGTTTGTCCCATCACCTTCACCAACGGTAATTATTTGCTTACTATTAATGCTGGTGATGATGATGATGATTAAATTTAGAGCAAAATAATAATAAGAGGAATTATGTCAAATCGATAATACTTTCCCCTTCATATCATCATACCTGTTTGGTCGGACAATCGCGGCAATGGAAGGTTGTGTGCGGGAACATACGAAATCAAACCCGATAATGTTCTGTATGGCAATTGGGAACATACCAACAGCAATGGCCTACATTACGAAGATAGAAAGAGAATATCGTAAATATTAATGCATTAGTCTATTGAAGAGAAATATGAAACAGAGTTATACTAATATTGTCGTTTTTAAATTTAAATCCCCCATTTTGCTTTGTCTAAATTGCATATTCATGATTACAAAGCTAGATAATACCCTTTCTTATTTCGTATGGTCTTAGATGTTATACTTTCGTTGTTGTTATGATGTTTATGTATTGTCATTATTCATGTTGTTTCCGGGCGGGACGATCTCCTCCTGGAAAATAACCCGGAGTAATATCTCCCCCATCATCCCACTCATGTTCAGGCACTATTATCTCTTTGCAGCCGGAAGGACATTAAAGTATATGAGATATATGAGATTCCGGCTCCATTGTTAAGTGTTTATGACGAATAAATTTAGCCTGCAAACTCTATACATTGGGTGTAATCAGATAGTTTTCCTATTATAGTCACACCGTGTAACTGCCTCTAAACCGACATACCTTTAATTATATCCGGCATCAAAAATTTATTGGTTTTTGAATAAATAAACACCCTATTTTCCCGAGCCGTAAATAGTACCTCAACTAAAAGTACTATTTACGGCTGGGCAAATTTTTTAAAATTTTCCTTAAAATTGTCAAATATTAAAATGTTCAATTTTTGTTTTAAAATTATTTTTTTGCTAATTCTTTTTTTTTTTTTGAAATTTAAAATGTTTGATTGTTTATATAATACAACTATACCCTGCCGTGACTCCAATAGTACCATTTGTTTCGGGGGCTGCGTTACGATGACGCATTGCGTAATTCGAACATGATTCTCTAGGATTTAAAATAGGATATTGAAATTGCCCCCAAGATAATTTTTCGAAAGTAGTTGCGATCGTGATTATTATCATGACTATGGAACGTGTTATGTTACTTAAATGAACAATATAGTAGACTCGATTCATGTATTTTTGTTCTCGAATATAGTATTACGAATCATGTATTATGACAAGTTATGAAATATTGAAATTTATTTGTAATTTTTTAGTGTGAAAATGAGAGAAAAGAATAGAAAAAGAATTGTATGTGTTTACCCTCGTTCTTGGATTGAAGATGGCGTCTGGTGATAGAGTACGGATATCGTTGTTTTCTCTGTCAGTGAAACCATTAATTTCAGACTTACTGGTATGTGACGGTGTCTGCTTTTCATTCTGTAAGATATGGATTGAGTTGATGAGAGCAAAGCATACATTTCTTGAAATCATATATATTTATTACCCTATTAAACGCGATTTGACGGAACCATTGTATGCATGATTGCCATTAAACGTAATCGTAATTTTGTCGAAAGTCTCACTGCATTGAATGGTAACGTTTAATTGAAGAATTGCCTGGTACGTTATTAAATTTCCAGTTCCTTACCATTTGATCATTCATACTGATTCCTCTCCGAACTTAGATTTGCAAATCTATCAATAAAATACAAATTATTTGCAAGGATTAAAAAAATGGTTCCGTCTATACTCTTTGTGTTAAATATGACGGACAGAAAATACCATCCACGAAATAACCAAACAATAAGATGAGGCATATTAATTTGCTTGGATTGAAATCCCTGTTTGTTTGTTTTTAATTTCTACTTCGCATGCCTGCTCTCTAATAGGTGATCATATTATAATGTGGGAAAATGGTTTATTCTAATATTATTTTCAGTCAAACTTTAAAATGAGATTATCATGATTACCAAACTCACCCGGTAGATGCGTGGGTGATTGACGTTTTTCGGAATCACCTCTTTGCCGAGAGCATAACGGATAACGTCGGCAATTGGTACCTCGCCTCCGAACACATACACAGGAATACCTACAAAATTAGACAGATGAAGAAGAATTCTCGTTATTGTAGCATTGATGGATCCGGGGGGGGGGGAGAGTATTCAAGCATATTCATAATCATACAAAAAAATAGGTATCGTGCAGTTATTGAAAACCCTTCATATTTTCTTTCCTGTGTTTGCACACTATATTCTGACGTATCAATTTAAATTGTACTGTAAACTTGTACAGAGATTAAACAGGAATACGGTACTCTAATTGTAAGAATTTTTTGTTCGAATGTTAGGAAGGAACAAAAACAGATTGTTAATAAATAAAAAAAAAAAACAATATCATCAACAACAAATACCCAAATTTGCCAAGGTGCGTGGAAGCTTCTCATTTTCAGCGCCAACGATGCCGACAGTAGTCCTGATATACAGCGATACTTTGTGCTCGATCAATTGGTCTTTGTATTCTTCAAGAGCTTTCATCATTGCCTGCAAACAACCAGAGAACAAAGGATGTCATTAGACATACCTGGATTAAAAAGGGCAAAAACACCCCCCCCCCCTACCTGTAGACCCACTTTTCTTTCTTTCTTTCTTTCTTTCTTTTTCAGATATTTTTGTATTACAAAAAGTACCTGAATTTGACAAATTGTGTTTGATTGTTTTTGTTTTTAGATTGCTGGTTTTATTTGTTTGATTCTTCTTCTTGTTGTTTTTTGAGGGGGCTGTGTTTTTGCTTGTCAAGATACACTGTATATCTTTAACTGAAAAGGAATCTGGATGCGAGGGCCTTTCCTCTATTTGCTTGTCAGAGATTTCCTGTCTTGTGCCCCTCCCTCCCCTCCCCTCCCCTCCCCTCAGAGCCTAAATCCGCCCCTGTTTGAAATATAATGAAAGCGTCATTACGTAATTGTTACACCATTGTTTATAGGTTCATCGTTTATAGTCTTTTCAAACTTGAGGCGCGATGGCACAATGGTAGAGCAATGATCTCGTAACCAAGAGGTCCCGGATTCGAAACAAATTCGATGCGCTAGTGCCCTTTGGTAAGCCATTTTTCATTATTTCCAAGTTTCTCGGAGAGGATTTAAAGCCGTTGGTCCTCTTGTTGCTTACTTACAAGCATACACATGCTTTCTTAGCAGTCTGGTAAAACAAACCAATCAACCAAATCAACCAAAAACAAGCTTAATCTGATGACATGAAGTAAAGAAAAAGTCCGGAGGAGTTTTCTACATGTACGTACTACGCCAGGTCCAATCTTATTGGCCAGAAGTGTTGTGACGTCAATTGCCTGACTGCCGGTCACCAGTACTTTTCCATCCGGGTGCTTCTCTGCCAACATCAAGTCGAGCACTGTCTTAGTGAATCCGTACATTTGTGTTGGATTCAACGGACCAGAGAACTGAGCGTAGCAGCCAATTTCATGAGAACATCCGTGTACCATGGCAGTATCTCTAAAAGCAAAACAAAAAATCGAAACTGATTATTTCTGAAGTTTATATCTTGAGATTATGCCGCACAAAGAACAACACAGCTGCATCCAAATGAACTCGAACTCTCTCTCTGTTCGTAAGTTGATTATGCTTTGTGGGTAACTCCGCGTGATGTATATAATCATATGGAAAACAATATCGTACGACAACAATAGAAATAAATTATAGGCCAAATTACTATAATACTTAGCGTACAGAAGGGGAATTGTTTCATCTATTTCAAGATCTTTCCATCTTGATCACAAAACATGAAGTTGCTCTACCTAATCATGAACATCAGTCTATTGAGCTATCTGTATTTGTTCATACTTCCATCAGTATTTTATGATCCGTTTTCGCAGTTAATGGCAGAAATGTATTATCTTAAATTTGTTTAGATGTTCTTGATTTAGTACTTTCTGTCACTGGACTTGATTTACTTGATTCAAAGAATGTGCTTAAGACCACAGTTAATGACCCCCAAAAATAATCACATTCATAAATAAAGAACTTACCCCAGCAATAGAGAGATTCCTCCGCCGCTGATAGCGGACCAGATCCGCGCGTTTCGATTCAAGACAGTCAGTTTCACGTTGGCTGGGGTTCCTATCTCCAGCTCCGAAATAAATCGCTCCTACATATAAAAATGTACAGAACATGACATAAATGCAGTTTTTTTTTTTTTTTTTTTTGGGGGTGCTTTTATAACCACAGGCAGCGCTACGAGTATTTAATTGCTCGTGGTCCTGCCTCATTTGAAATGATGTTATCCAGGGAAATACCATTTACCCCACCTGTACTTTACAATCTTCCTTGGTTACAATAACACTAAACAAGACAAGGTCACGAGGATCATAAGCAGTTGCTATGGTAACCACTTACCTCTTCACTGGGCAGTCTCCCGAAAGGCGGAGGGAACTCCACCCTGCCCCATCTGTCCTTACACATGGGTGTGGCCTTGGTGTCTAGCATCGCAGCCAAGTCCAGCGGATACACCTTGCCTAGGACAACTGCAAGAACAGGAGGAAATACGTGGGTAGAAGTAGAGGTGTCGTAGTCGAGGGGTTTAATCACTCGACTAGAAATACAAAGATCGTGGTTCGAGCCCCTGCACGGCACCTATAATCTCGAGCAAGGCATTTAATAGACATTCCTCCTCTCCACCCATGTGGTTAATGGGTTCCAAGTAGGATGCGAGGATCAATGTGAGTTGATTAGCATGTGCCCGCTCGTTAAAGGCGACTAGCTGGAATGCTCCTAATTGAGTGGATAATGTGTACCGCAGTATGTAGAGTAATTATTGAATCTAATGACCGGGGTAATAATAATAAAGCGAATCGATCAATTACCGGGAAAACGCTTTAGAATTAAATGTATTATTAATAAGAACTTTCTTTCGAGGATAAATCACTGAGTTATGTAATCATGAAGCTTGTAACCCCTATTGCACCGCTATTATTTCATTTCATATTCAATCTACAATATTGAAAATTGGTATGACTTTAAGCATGAAGACTATACACAGATGAAATTATGCATTCCATGTATCTTTGTTTAATGGAATATAGATCAAAGTAAAGAAATTGCCAATCATTAAAATATTCCTCCTGATATTTAGTGTGTAAGCTGATACTTTCGGGGGCTGGGGTAAATCGTAGTTTTACAAAAGTTTGATGTGATATCATGTCCAATTTTCGAGAATCTTTTGAAGACGGCCACGAAGCCATCACAGGAAAATACCTACCCAAGGGGTTAATTTCTAGGAGAGTAAAGTGCAGGTCTTGATACATCTTGAAGAGATCCACAATGAAGCTTGCCACGATACTGAATACAAAAGAAGGACGAAATATATTGATACTTTTAATAGTGGTGAGGATGATGATGATTACATTGACCTGGATGATGACAACGATGATGATGTTATAAGCAAGAAGGTGCTAACTATAGTAGTAAATGGTTATGATACAGAGGGGGGTTCAGTCAACAAGGGGGGGGGTATTATCACATTTAAGGCGCGTTCAGATATGACGTGACAAAATTGCGGCGGTTTTTATGACGTAAAGTGTAATACGCTTTACATTTCAATATCTCATTGTACAGAGCTCAATGTATACGCGCGATTCCTATCGAATCTTCAAACATTCTTTGCGTTTAGAAAGATACTTAATCGATCTCATTAAAAGGGATCGGACAACTTTAAGTCGTTTTCGATGTGGCAATCATTACCTGCCGATTTAAGCTGGTAGATATTTAATACTCCCAGGGAAATGAGGCTATGTATGTACGCTCTGCAATTTGCAATCGCTTGGGGATGAGTTTCATTACTTCAATTCAATTCAATTCAATTCAATTCAATTCAATTCAATTTATTTATGTTTCCAACAAAACAATACAAAATCAGTTTTAAGCATTTACAACAATTTAAGAATACATATTGGAAACAGAGGGGTCCACTAAAAAGCAATGCTTGTACAAGTGTGGACACCCTAAATGATACTTAAGAATAATGATTAATTAAATTAACAAGTTCTTAACTACAAAAGGAACTACAAAATAGAGAAAAATGGGGGGGGGGATGCCAACAGAGACGAGAACGGGACAAGACAGTACCTTACATGACAAACATGGGAGGATACGGTTACAATACAAAGAGTAGATAATGCCCCCAAAAGGAGAGAGATCAGGGTACAGAAAATAATTTAAAAAATGATGAGGTGCATGTGGGGTTGAGAGGAAAATGAGGAAAGAGAGATGCGCGTTAGAAAGGAGATAAGCTTGAGAAGGCACAATATAATATATCAAATTACATTTTGAGTCAGCGAGTAGAGAATGATCCTGTATTAAAAACAAAAAAACAACTTGTTTGTATGCCCTGCCTTTCGTTCAGACAGAAAATTATTCATCGATAAATATTTTATTGAAAGACCAAATACACTGAAAATGGATCAGGTTTTTAACTCCAATAATGTACAAACACGTTTAAACTTAGTTAAATTCTGTCGAAAAATAATGCTTCGTTTTCATTAATGTATTTAAGTATGTGCACAAAACATGTTATGAGTTCAATATTAACTTCATGTTTCTCTTTTTTGTCTTATATCAAATTATTAAATTGATATCAAGAATATTTTCAGTAATTCATTCATTCAAATATCTATTTACTGGTGCCAGTAATTTTCTTTTTCAATTGTTTCCATTAATTTTTGTCATTAATTATCGTTGTAATCATTATTATCTTTTTGTTTTTAAAAGATTATCATTATTAATATTATTATTATTGTTATTATTTTCATTATTATTGTTGTTATCAATATAATTTTTCTCACTACTATCGATAGTGTTATTTTTTTTATTTATTAACTTTATTCGATTTGAATTGTATATTTTACAGTGTTAAATTGACAAATTCAAACTGTTTGTAAACTTCTCCAATACCCCATTGTGGGTGACATGAGAATAAATTGTCATTGTCATTGTCATTGTCTATAAAAACAATTATTTTATTTTCTTCTTTTTTCGCGCCTGCGCAGTTGCCATTCATCTACAGGTTAAAAAAAAAAACCGCGGCGGGTTGTTTGCGGTGGTTTACCGCGTCATATCTGGACAAGCCGTAAGGGGATGCTTTTTTATTACACGTTTCTCTGACTAGCGAGCAGAAAAGTTTCGACATTTTCAGGTGCTTTTGAGGGCACGACAGTAAAGTGGAATTATTTTGTAGTACTTATAGTTTACCCCAGATTACCCCCCCCCCTCCCAACATCTGCCAATCATTGATTTACCTTTTTTTCTGAGGTGCGAGGTTCCTCAAGAGTTCATCCTTCACAATTACGTCACTTAACTCCTCCTTTAGTCCAACTCTCAGTTTCAGAGCCTTTACCATGCAATACACAAAAGAAAGATTTTACACGTAAAATCCAACCTTGCTAACAAACTTCTCTAAAAGCAAGCAGAAAATCAGAGAAGCAGCCTCGTGACAGTTTAAACGAAATCGGACATAAAGATAAGAAAGTTATGAATATTTGAAGGTTGCAATCACTTTATACGTATGGGCACTTCAAATTGGCTGAATCGGCTGAATTTGTTAACCTTTCGAAAAACCTATTCCTTTTTTAAAAGAACATTCGGGATAAGACAGAACCAAAGTACATTGTGCTCTTTCACCCACTGTTTAGGCAGAGCTAGAGTGGAAAGCAACTCTTTCAGGAGTTATGTTACGGTTCACCTTTTTTGTTGTTCTTTGAATCACCTCTAAACTACAATTGAATCCACTCCAAAAGAGAGGTCTTGGAGGGGACTAAACTTTCAATTCAGTTTTCCATTGGGCCGTCGAGTTTTGCAGCTTCGTGCAAAGTTGTATACACATTTGGTAATTCCACCACGTCCGGTGCAAGCAAATTATTACGCAACGCACATGAAAACTGCCCATAGTCTTTAAACCTAGGTTCCTTAAAGTTCCAGTGAAAAAAGAAAGTTTACAATTCGCTTACCTTCTCTTCGACATCGCCAACATCGACACCGCCCTGGTGGTGAAACAAGACGACATCAGCATCCATCTCGGAGTAGATAGAGACATAATATTCGTCTGAGGCGGGATCGTGTTTCACGAAAGGCTCTATGATGAACTGGCGAAGACGACCATTGACTCCGTCCACCTTCAATAAATCGAGAGAAGGGTGACGTCCTTACTTTATAGTTTAGGGATGATAGTTGTAGTTTGGAAGGTTTTTGTTGATGATGTTGTTGTTGTTGTTGTCTTTGTTCTTGCTGTTGTCGTTGTTAATGATCGTGTTTTTGTTTTAAGTAAAACACTTCATTCTTACATTAATAAAACTGATTAAAGATTCATTTAAGTTTAGACAAAATTTGTTCTCGTTATTTCTCTTTTTATCTCTAATCTCAAGCGATTATTGGTTATTGGCACGGGAGAGTGTTGATACATGCCAATGACGTATAAATTGCGGTTTTGATATAGGGATTTCTTACAGCTTTAACAAAATCGGTACTTCATGTGACGAATAATTTATTCAGTTTTTATCGCAAATCTTTTCTCTGCATGTAATTCTCCAATCATTTTTTAATAGATGTTTGTCATCTTCAGATTTAGAAGTGAATTCAAAAAATGAAAATCGAAAGATAAGCACAAGGGCTTCATATATCTGCTCTAAAAATGCTGGGGAAAATGTTAATACTAACATAATACACTGCAAATTCGTTGTGTAACGACTTTACACAACAGTTGGGTGGTTCACTCCTTATTGTTGTGTTAAAGTTGTGTAAAAAAAAAGCAGTTGTGTAATTTTGTTTTACACAACTTAACACAACCCCTGTGTAAGGAGTGAACCACCCAACTGTAGTGTAAAGTCGTTACACAACGTTGCACAACGAATTTGCAATGTACCGGTTGGGGAGAATGGGAGATCGTTCCACAATATTGGCCCCTTGATGGGAGAAACATTTTTTCTTATCCACCTGTGATCAGATCATTAGATCCAGAGGCACAAACACTAAAAAGAATTGTAACTGCATTACCAGTAAATCTTCTTCCATCTTTTCTGCAATCCATTTCCTGGCCGTTGTTAGGTCAGTGTTGAGCTTGAGCAACCCAAGTTTACCGCGTCGTTTCAGTCCCTGGTCCGGTTTAACAACGAGTGGCTGAAAAGTGAGAGTAGAAAACATTTAGATAATGTAGGTTCGTCGCGACGCCAAGCTGCAAGGGAATGTGGGGATTAATTCCCCCCCCCCTCCTCCTCCCTCCACACTAAATGCCAAACATCCAGCTGTCTATCTATCAGTATTAATACTGATGTGGCTACCCTTGGTAAATAAGACCGATTATCTATCATTAATAATAATATTAAAAATTATAATCACTTGTATCATTATCGTTATCATCATTATCATTATTATTTGTTATTATTATTATTATTATTATTATTATTATTATTATTATTATTATTATCATCATCATTATTATCATTATTGTTATTATCATCATTATTATCATTTTCAGTATCAGTATTGTTGTCCTTATTATTATTATTATTATTATCATTATCATCATCATTATTATCTTTATATGCCTAGTTCGACCTCCGTGTAATATTCCACGGGCCCTTTTTCGGAAAGGGGGAGACTTTTATTAGAAATCCAACATCCTACCATGCTACAACAAAGGAGGTTTTAAATCGATGTCTAATGATACCTTTCAACGCTTTAAACTGAGCTCTTTTAGAGTTGAATGTATGAAAATATAGTTGTGTAAAATACAACGTCTTCGGCTAAAAAACATTGGGTAACTCAAGGATTGTTAAAATGTATTAATAGAAAGAATCGTCTACATAAGGAATTTTATCGCACGTAGGGCGATATAATTGATTTACATTCATCAGTGACAGCACGCGTCAGCGGCGGCGTTTCTTTTGTGATGAGTTTTGGCGGCATCTTGAGAGGAAACAATAACATACCGGCAGGGGCGGATCCAGCCGGCGGCAAGGGAGGGGGCCTAAAAAGGGGCCCACTTCGTGCGAAAATTTGAAAATCGTGCCGGTCGATTTTTCGCTCAGTGGGGCGGTAGTGAGCAAAAAAAAATTTTGGCACCCGAAAATTTTTTTTCCCTCCGGGCCGGGAAGAGTTATTTTTTTTCCACCACCACCCCTTGGGCGCCAGGGTAGTGAGCACAATTTTTTTTGGCACCCGAAAAAATTTTCCCTACGGAAGGGTTATTTTTTTCACCGCCACCCCTTGGGCGCCAGGGGGGGCCCAACTTTTTTTTTCTTCAAAAAAGGGTGTTTTTACCTGTTTTTTTCTAGGGAGGGCCCGGGCCCCTGGATCCGCCACTGCATACCGGGCCCCTTTGTTGTCAGCCGCGCGGTATCTTTCATGTGCGCGTAGCTATAAACGGAATTTGTGCGAGGTATGTTTTGAATGTATGTATGGAATTCAATTGGCCGGGATGGATTGGGTTCCCACGGTGTTGGTGAGAGAATTCTCATTCACCTTGTGGATTTTGTAGAGGATGGATGTAGACATTAATCGGTGGCAAATTAATTTAATTTAGTTGGGCTTTATTGAGCCTGAGGGAACTTCGTACTGGAAAATTATTATACGTGGATTTCACATCGGATTTTAATAGAGGAAAAGTTTCAATTTAATTGGACTTGGTTCTACAGAGTATACGGTGTAGCGGATAGTTCATACTGGGACGTCTTCTCGGAATCTACAAAGCCAAGGTACCTCCGAGAGGAAAGTTAAGTATGACGATGGTTTATCCATATTCACTTCTTTACGTTTTAGAGGAAAAGTTTCAATTTAATTGGACTTGGTTCTACAGAGTATACGGCGTAGCGGATAGTTCATACTGGGACGTCTAATCGGAATCTACAAAGGTACCTCCGAGAGGAAAGTTAAGTATGACGATGGTTTATCCATATTCACTTCTTTACGTACGTATAACCAGTATGAATTAATTGGTACATGTTTCATAAGGCGGACGAAGATTAACGATGTTAGATATCATTTTAATTTTGAACGAATAAATTAAAAACAGGCATTTGAAAGACAATACTAATTTGGAACTTCCCTAAAAAAGGGGGGGGGGCTTGAAAATGTCTTTAAGTGGGAAAATAGCAACTATTAGTTGTCGAATCGACTTAGGAGCTATAGAGCCAGTAAGTAATAGTCTGATTTTTCAGACCATTGTACCGAATGGTCGTACCTTTTATGCTCCGCAAAGATTCATTCAGTTTAATTTTGGCCATTATAAGAAGTGGGTTATTGATGTAGACAAATGCTCATGTACCCTTTACAGCTCATTTTATGTATGTTATTACCAAAGATGAGGAAAAAAAGCCAGTCAGTCACTCAATAGTGTCTGACAGTGAAATCTAGCAAGTAAACGGGTTTCCTTGCATAATTTGAATATTAGGACACTGCTAACGTTTAAATTTCACAGATAGGACATACATGACATATTCATAATTCCTGCAAAGTTCTACATAATTTGATGTTGGCTGCAAAGGGGACATGGTATCTTTAAGGATCTAAGACAAAGTTACCAGATCCCTCTACAGCCGATTGGGTTTGAATAAGTTTGAATAAGCGGGCGCTTATGGACAATAGTGAGTGGGAAGGGTTCTAGAAATGACACAAGTCGAATGGTGGTGAACAATAAGCTGCCGGAAGTTTTTTCTTTTATTCCTGTCGTAGGTTGATATGATACACTGGTTAGCCGCCTTCGCGCTCCTCCCCGATGCCCGCAGCATTTGGTCCAGTGTGTTGCCACGAAGGACTTACACAGGTTTCGACAATGACGAACAGCCAAATAATTCTAGAACGCGGCTAGTATTTAACAAGCATGCCAGGCATATATGCCGCAGAATCGGGGGTCGTTCATTGGATTATTCGGGCTTCGCGCACGAGCGACACGAGCTGTTTCCCAGTGATGCCGATGGAATACATCTTTTTGGCAGGAAATGACTTGTTCCTTCAAAGCCTTATTTGCGAGTCGACGAACGTCGGAAAGACTGCATTCCAGTTCTTTGTTGTGGTTCACTCTAATTTGTTATTAAATTATTTGTAGACTGTTTTTATGAGCTTGGTCTCGCCCGTGTTCATAACGGCGTCTGTCACTTAATACTGTTTTCGGTTTTCAAATTTATTCATGTTATTGTTAAAACGAAAGATATTTGTTCACGATTAATTTTGTTTATGGGCCTATTTGCTCAAGCCTCAAATCGCTAAAAGGTATATAGTTAAATGAAATTAACCAATTAGGTGATGGGTTGAGATTAATATGTTAAGCTCATATACTTGGTGGGGTTGTTATATTATGGCACAATATGAACACTTAATTAGTGAAGTTAGATTAAATGTTGATTGGACTGTAGAAATTGAATCTAAAATTGATGATATGAAATTCGGTTATTATTAATATTTACACCCCTTTTAAAGTATCGATAATGAAAGCAATCTTTTCAGCGTATTACGTTTTGGTTGGATTATTGCATTAGTACAGTAGATGCTCATGCTTATAAATATTTTGAATTGTATACGTGATGTACGTAAAACAATATATGCGAATACTTAGGCACTTTAGTGCAAGTAAAAGGTTTGCAGACGTGAATATACCTGCATGTTAAGTTGTTGGAAGAAATTTAATGTTAAAGTTAATTCAGATAATTGACGCTGATAAAAGTCTTGAATTGAATACGTAATGTACGTAAAAATAATATATACGCTCAGTGGCGGCGGGCGGTGCCCGTGTGGCGGAAATTGTCATTTTTGCCTCTTCGCATATATATATGTGTATGCGTATATATGTTAATATATACATATAAAGGTTATTATGTGTATTACACACTGCTCCAAAATACCTCATGGGAGGGTTGTGTTTTTGAGAATATGAATTGGATTATTTTAGTTGGCCATTGTATCTTGCAGAGCTCAATATTTATTGGTTTCCGGTTGGGGCCCCGATGATAACAGGCATTCCGTCCTGTCGTTTATTTATAACATGTACCCGCCTGTAAAGTAGGCATCTGTTCGCCTGTTTTATGCAGTGGAACTGTTTGCCTTCTTTGATGCAGTGGGGTGTTATACGTACATCCTGTACTCACAGTTCCAAATGAGAAGGTAAACTCTGTTCGCCTGTTTAATGCAGGAACATTGTCGCCTTTTACGGGCTGTGGGGGTGTACACAAGTTCTCGTCTGTTGGTGGCCCCTATGCAGAGAGTACTTTGGGTTGTTTTTAGGTGCAGATACTTGTATAAATTGATTAAAAGATTCGAAAGTAATACCCGGGTCCTTCCCGGGGTGGATTGGAGCAGTGTAACATTTCAAGTAAAAGTATCCTATATTGAGTTGGGAAAGTTTGTGTCGTAGTTGTTGCTATTGTTATGATGTTGATATTCAGGGTAACAAGATTCCATCCTCTATTAAATCTCAAGTACCCGCAAAAACGCATTCCGTTTAATTTTGTTGCTGTGAATGTAAACTATTTTGCCAAAAACGTACTAAATCCATTGAAATTAAATATAAGAAATATCGAAACAAATTAAATGAAATCCTAAGAACGGCTCGTAAAAAGTATTATTGTGACTTGTTAACCAAGAATAAGCACAATCTTAGAAAAGTTTGGCAAATTATAAATGATTTAATGTGTAAGAAAAATAAAAAAACTTTCCATTATATTTTATGAAAAATAATGTAAAAGTGTATAAAAATGAAGAAATAGTAAATGAATTTAATAATTTCTTTTCAAATATTGCTGCAAATACCTTAAAACAAATTCATCATAATTCTAGAAAACAATTTAGACACTACCTTAAAAATCCAAGTCAAACATCAATGTATTTTTATCCAAATAATGAATTAGAAATCATCAAAATTGTTAAAGAAATAAAAATAAGTTATAGCACTGGCTTTGATGATATCAGTACTTGTGTTGTAAAAAAAGTAATCCATTCCATATTAACCCCTCTAGTCCATATATTTAATCTGTCTTTATGTTCAGGAGAAGTACCTAATAATCTGAAAATTGGAAAGATCATTCCTATATTTAAAAAAGGCGATAAACACTTATTTTCCAATTATCGACCAATTACATTATTACCATGTTTTTCAAAAATCATGGAAAAAATTGTTTATAAAAGACTCATTTCTTATTTGGATAGAAAGAAAATATTAAATAATTGTTAGTATGGCTTCAGGGCACGACATTCCTGTGAACATGCATTAATTGATTTAAATAACACTCTTTTAACTAATATTAATAACAATTATCACTCATTTGGTATATTTCTAGACCTGTCAAAAGCCTTCGACCTCATAGACCATAACATACTTTTATATAAATTATCCCATTATGGTATCAGGGGAGTAGTGTTGGAATGGTTTCAGAGCTACTTACTTGATCGACGTAACTATACTTCATTTAATAATTATAATTCCCAATACTCGACAGCCCAGTACGGGGTCCCCCAAGGCTCCATACTGGGCCCTCCTCTTCCTAATTTATATTAATGATTTATGTACAGCATCTTCATTTTTGATTATGTCTTATTTGCAGACGATACAACTATCATTTCAACCCATAGCAACTTTATGTTTTTGTTAAAAAAAAACAATAATGAATTATATAAAATAGCCGATTGGTTCGATGCTAACAAATTGATTGTTAATTATGAGAAAACTAATGTTATGTATTTTCGAAAACCTCATGTATCACAAAATTGTTTAGATTTTCATATAAAAATGAATGATGTTACTTTAAATTTGGTTAACTCTGTCAAATTCCTAGGATTTTTAGTTGATGATAATCTGTCATTTAAGGAACACCGTTTCGTTATAAGTAATAAGATGTCAAAGAACATAGGTATATTATCTAAATTACGTAGTACCCTTACTGAAAAGCACCTGTTTATGCTTTATAATTCTGTATTACTTCCCTATATTTATTGTAATATTACTTGGGCAAGTTGTGGCACTACTAAATTGAACCCTATACACAGACTGCAAAAAAAGGCCTTACGCATAAATTATGTTCGAACTCCCCTTACTTAGCTCCGTCAAGCCCAATATTTGCAAGGTTAAACACATTGACAATTTTTTTTCTCTTTGCCTCTAATGAGGTGTTTATTTAATATTCAAACAATAGCATACTTTTACTTACAATTTAGCAAAACATTGGAACATCAATAATACACATAATATTTGTTCACAAAACAAAAACAATATTTTGATTATACCATAAAATATTTTCGTCAACATGTTTCTGGGCCTGACATTCAACTGATGTGTATTTTTTTATGAGGTACCATGCATGTAATATTTCAATGTAAAAATGTGGCACATTTCTAAGTTTTAAGAGATTTAAAGCATCATCAGTATAACTGCAATTCAGCAGTAGATGCAGCCCTCCCAAACAGTCAAACCAATGTTGACTCATATCTTTCCAAATTCCTTTTGTATTATCTAAAAACATCCCAAGCTACTTCAGCCTAAAACTGAACATTTGCCTTTTAACATCAATCATTCTTATTCCTCCTTCACAATAATCCTGAGTAACAATACATCGTTTTACCTTTTAAATTTTACTTTTCCAAAGAAATTTAAATATCAAGCTATTAAGTTTTATAAAAAAATTAGACGGTATTGTATCAACAATCATTAAATGCATAACTTGACTAATTGCAAGTGATTTAACAATAGTCATTCTACCAAACAAAGTCAGGTTTCTTTTTCTCCAGTTATCAAGCATTTTTTGCATTTTTTCTAATTTATTTTGCCAATCGATCTTTAAAGCACACTGCAGATCAGGTGCGATATGGTGTCCTAAGTATTTTACTGGCTCATCTGTCCAATGTAAGCCAAAATAAGATAACGACCATCGTTGACAGGAGTTTCCAATCCATATCAAGACTGTCTTCTTCTCTATTTAACTTCGGTCCTGCAACTTCTCCAAAAACTCTAATTCGTTTAAAATATTTTCAAAAGAATTTATATCACGTACATAAAATAAAGTGTCATCTGCATATTGCAGCAGTTTCAGATCAATACCTTTATCATTAATATCCAGACCTTTAATTTCATTATTTTCTCTCACTTTATTTGCCATTAATTCTGCGGCCATTACAAACAATAAGGCCGAGAGGGGACACCCTTGGCGTATTCCTCTCAAAACATTAACAGTTTCAGATATCCAACCATTTACAATTACAGAACTTGCAATATTTGTGTATAAAATTGTCGACCACTTCTGGAAAACGGGCCCAAAGTTAAATTTAATCAGACATTTTTTGATAAAAGTTACATCAATTACATCAAAAGCTTTAGAAAAATCTACCATCATAAGAGCACCGTTTTTACCGCGCCAAGCCATGTATTCGATAATATCTTTTGTAAGTCTTACATTGAAAGCCGACAGACGACCTCTTATGTAACCCGTCTGGTTTTCATGAATAATTTGTCCAATTACTTTTTGAAGACGGTTCGCAAGCACTGTCGCAATGATTTTGTAATCACAATTCAGCAATGTGATCGGTCTCCAATTCCTTAGCTCTCGGTGATCCCCTTTCTTGTATAACAATGTAATTATTCCTTTCCTTTGAGTATTCGACATTTTCTCATTAGCATAACACTCGTTAAGAGCGGCCACTAAAATATCACAGATCTCATTCCAGAACACCTGATAGAATTCCGCGGTTATTCCGTCAGAGCCTGGAGTTTTGTTTTTCTTCATTGCGAATACAGCTTGTTTACATTCTCTGTGTGTTAATAAACCTTCACATATCTTATTTTCATCTTTAGAAAGAGATGAAATATTTTGAGAAAAAATATAATCTTCTGCAGTTTTAACATCAATATCTTCTTTACTATACAACTTATAAAAACCAACGGTTTCTTTCAATATTTCGTCTTGTTTTTCAATAATTCTTTTTCCGTTTCCTGTCTTTAACTGATTTATGTTTTTTCTGCCAGCATTTCTCTTTTCTAAGCTGAGAAAATATTTAGTACTTCTTTCTCCCATTTCCATCCATCCTGCCTTAGCTCTGATACCAGCTCCTTTAGATTCAACTTTATAGTTATTTTCCAGCTCTTCTTTTACGACCGTATATTCGTTTTCATTATCATTATTTCCACTTTGGTTATCAATACGTTTTTCTAACACATTAAGCTTCATTTCCAAAAACCCTCTTCTATTTTTTTGATCTGCAACTTTATGTTTACAATATTTTTGTGTAAATTCACGTATCTTTATTTTCAAAAGTTCCCATTTCTGTAGGGGACTCATACTTTGAGAATTCATTGAACTAATAACATTGACAATTTTTGATATTCATAAAATCCCAATTGCGATCCTGATGTATTACGTGAAACATAAATTTATTTCAGTATAATAAAGATTACCATCAATATAATACCCGTTCCCACTTTAAATTCCATTATCCATTAGCACTCAATCAGTCAACTCTTAATGCATTTAAATCTGTTGGTCCTCGAATATGAAATTCCCTCCCTTCTGATGTAAATTCCAGCACTAATGTTACCTCATTTAAAACCAAACTCAAACGTTCAATAATAATTACCTATGTCAAATAAACATGTAATTTCATCTCTCCTCCCTACGTTTTCTTACTTCACCTTTTCCTATTTCCCTTTGCCTGTATGTTTAGTGTTCAATGTTTTAATGTTTTTTAAAGTTTTTTTTTCATTAAGTTTGTTTTGTATCTCATGTTTATTCTATGTATATTTCTTTATATATTGGGTGCCCCATTAATCAAGCCTTGGCTTTTAGGGGCATCCTGACCATTTATACTGCATTAATAATTTTCATACATGCATGATTTGTATATTGATGTTTTATTTTAAATGGTTTAATAAAACGAATTGAATTGAATTGAAAAAAAAATATCCATTTCTTAGCTGTTCCGGAAGACTTAACGCTAGGGTTTCCAAACGTTTTGTCAAAATCACCTTGCATGATATAATATTTTGCATCGATGAAGCGCATTAGATATACTTTCAATGCGGTTTACATTAGATAGGAAAATAATAAAAAGGATAACTACATACATTTAAATACATGTTAAATACATATGTGCATATCTATTACATTACATTCATTATACAATATCTTTACAAATGAATTACATAACAGTTTACAATGTACCACATTACAATACAGTGTTCACTATATAAGTGTCGTAACAAGTTTTCAAATTACGGATTTATAATTGTATTATTATTCTGCCACTTTTTGGTAATCTATGTAGGCCTATATATATATATATTACATATCATTTTTTTTCCTTCAAGTCAATATATTTACATGTTACAAAAATTATGTTTGACATTATTTTGAGGGATCCACATTTTACAAACTCTGCTTTTCAGTGGATCCCTCCATTTCCACAGGTTTATCTTGAAAAAACTTTTTTTTAACCATTATACTGGATATGTATATGTATACTTTCTATTTCATAATTTTAAACCATGTAAAATGTATTATATTATTGAATATTGAATTGTATACTGATTTCTTGTCAAAATTACTGTTCTGTTGGAAATGAAAAAAAAAACTGAAACTGAAACTGAAATACGGCTACATGCATACCCCAGCCGACGTGTCGGGGAACGACGGGGGCCCAACGCGATCATATAGCGAAGTTTGTGTATATGCACGACCGGGCGAGAGTCTTGCGTTCCTTTGAGGACCGCCAACGCCATCGTGGGGGTACGCAAACAACTCACCCACGGCCCGCTGCCGGACCTGAACGTAGGATCACCGTTCGCACAGACCTACCTCCAGCCCTAAAGGTCCAACGCGGGATCCTAGCTACGAAAGCGTATGATCTTCGGAAGAAAAACAATTTGTCGACGAAGATAGTGGTTGTCGGTGCAAAAATTCATCTGAAGTACAAAGAAAAGAACGCTACAACCTGGCAAACCTACAAGGACTAAAAGAGGTATTTCCCAGCTTCCATCTTCTTAATTTTACCTGTAAAGCATATACCCTTATTATTTAAACATAGGTGTTTTCCCCCCATCTGGACCGAATACCCTTGAAAGTTATGCTATGAAAATCAATGTGACTTTAAATATCAAACCATTCATGTATTCCTGTTCGTGACAGCATTCGGAGATGATAGCCATTTTCTTAAAAATGTACTATCATCTCATCTATTGAATTATTCTGTATTCATTCAACTTCGTTGCATTCTGGTGGTAATCAGATGCAATTAAGTCGCATCTCAGTGTCATTGAGTGAAATCCAGTTGAATGCAACTCTGTTTATAAACATTCAAATGATCAATAACTATTGTATTTTTTAAAACTTCATTGCATTTCAGTGATATTGAGGTGCAGTTGGTTTGCTTTTCAGTTGAATGCAATTCGTTTAAATGCAATTCATTCGAATGAAATCTTTTTTTTATAAAACATAGAAATCAAGAATGACAATTACTTTAAATCCTTAAAAATGCACTATTATCATATATTGTATTATATTGTATCTATTGAACTTCATCGCGTTTCAATATTATTTGATTGTGATGATATTATATTTGAATTTAATGCAATTATGTTACTATACATATATATCTATTAAATGTTATTGCATTTCAATTGAATGCGATTCTGATTACAAAATATATAAATCATGTAAAACAAGTTACAATACAATTGTAAGTTTTCGTTTATTAAACATAATGACTTATAATACATAAAGTTAGTAATGTGGTTTACCATAATACATCCTAAGATGTAAACATAGAAAGGCTAATCCAGGGACGGATCCAGCCGGCGGCAAGGGAGGAGGCCTAAAAAGGGGCCCACTTCGTGCGAAAATTTGAAAATCGTGCCGGTCGATTTTTCGCTCAGTGGGGTAGTGAGCAAAAAAAATTTCCCTCCGGGAATGGTAATGTTTTCCACCACCCCTTGGGCGCCAGGGTAGTGAGCACAATTTTTTTTTTTGCACCCGAAAATTTTTCCTACGGGAAGGGTTATTTTTTTCCACCACCACCCCTTGGGCGCCAGGAGGGGCCCAACTTCTTTTTTTTCAAAAAAGGGTGTTTTTACCTTTTTTTTCCTAGGGGCGGGGGCCCGGGCCCCTGGATCCGCCACTGGGCTAATCATGTACTTATTCTGTATTTATTTCAATTTTATAGTCGTAAAAAAGTAAGCGACTGTACTAAAAAACATGACGCCAACTTGGCTGTTTTTATTTTTTTTTATAGACTGGTTAATGACTTTGTATATGTAGTTAAAGTGTAACTTTATGCAAAGTGATACATTTGTGTATACTGATTGTCTTGCTAGATTTAATAAATAAACACCATTCCTTTAAATTTCCTATTGATTTTGTAATTATTGTATAATAGTCTTAATATTTTTTTTAAAATTTCTTTTACACCCTGGTGGTGACTGTGAGCCACAGTCAGTCTACACCAGTTCCGTTTCCCCCTTCTTTTCCATGCATTGTCGTCTGTTATCATGCCTTCAATTTGTATTTCTTGTGAATATTACGTTCCATGTTCTACCATGGAGTTTTCTAGCTCCATGGTTCTACACACTGTCTCCAGTGAAAGACAGAATCCATTTATCTTTGTAAACGATTTGTTATTCAAACATACAAGCCATTGCGCTTGCATACCCCTGTACGATCCAGTTTGTAAATTACGCAATTGCTTTTTGTATGTTGTAACCACCATTTGCATATCCACATGTTTTCACAGTAAATTAAGACCAGCTATTTCTATACAAATCACATGTCCCAACAACCCAGAGTCTCTGCATTTCTACCCCAACTGTCTCGTAGTTATCAATGAATGATTTACATTTGCATGCCTTTACAACCCTAAACGAGGACGAGTTGAACGACATTTTTTCTGTAAACAATGAACTTAGAAATTATTCTCCCATAACCAGCAGAGAAGGTGCACTCAACTTTGAATTCAATAGTATTAACTATCTTAATAACGAAATGCCTGAGCTCCAGCAGCTGCTTGATCTTGATGCAAATGATGTTTTTGTAAATAACGTAACTTCTAACCATGTATATTACCTACTGAAATATCTACGATTGCTCCACCTGATTCCATAAATACACTTTCTCTACTGCAACACAATGCACGTAGCCTCAATAGGAACTTTGACCAATTCCAGTTATTCATTAATGATTTAAATGCAGATTTCTCAGTAATTGGCTTGTGTGAATCTTGGTTCACTGATTTACCACAATAAATCAATGTATCTACCTATTATTTGCTAGTTTATCCAAACTACGCCACCTTCGAGAACTTTAAAACAGTCACTTTCGCGCATGCCCCCACCCCCAATACATCGCCTTCCCAGGGTCACGTGCGCAACGCACGCCCGCCATTCATCCTCTTTCTATTCTCGCCTACCTGAGTAGAACATATATAGCTAAGTCACTCCAAATTTAAGGTTTTCTTTTGACCTTTGCGAAGGCTTGACTACTATACTGCTTTTCAATTCCGTACCCAAATTAATACTGCTTCTTTTGGTATACGGGTTCCTAAGTCACTATTTTGTTTTTGGAAGATATTTAACCTTAGTTTTCTGCCCCGTAATTTCCTCATTCACGTCCATAATTTACAGGTTTCGGACGCCGCTACGCTAGGGCGTTGGGCCTGGTGTCTCGGCCTTTGTTGCTTGGGAGGGTTACGTGTAGGCGGGGCGGTTAATTTATTCCCTTGCCTATACGTCTCTCCTTGGCTCGTTCCGCTTCGCGGATCACCGCTTCAGCGGTGCGGCCTTTTGTTCGTTCGCGATTGTTTGGATTTTATTTTTATCGTGCATGCCTGTTGGGTTGTGTTACTTTGAGAAATAAACATTTTATTTGAAATTGTTTAACAGAAATTGTAGCGAGCGTCGGGTGTTACGCTCTCGCTCCCTTTGTTTTGTTTTTCTCTGTGTTTGTCTTTATGCAGGTTCTCGATGGACAGCTCGGAACCTGTTACTAAACGTGTCTCTCCTCCCGCAAGTGTTGCCGATGTGAGCGGCAAGCCGACGACGCGCTCTGGGGTAGTCTTCTCGGACACGTCGGAAGCGGGTAGGTTAGGGGCGCTCAAGCGTCTCCCGGACAGCATCTGTTCTGTTTGCCGTCCCGACTCCTAGAGTTGGACTCAGTATTACAGATACAGTTGGGGCGGCGGTTTACCGACCATTAGCCCCGCACACAGGGCACGGGCGTCCGTGCCTGGGAAAGAGTGCCGTCGCTTCTGCGACCTTTGACACTCGGAACCCGATCACTGTCTCAGCTCAAGACAGCGGTGTGTGCAAATTGAGAGATTCCGCTGTACCAGCTGCAGCCTGCAATCCTCAAGAGCCGGCTCCCTCCCGTCCTAGACGGGTTGGGAGTCGTAAGACCGTCCGTCCTCCCCCTGGGAGCTTCCGACGATTCTCAGGCAGTGGCTTCTTTGCCGGCGTCTCCCGCCCGCAAGAAGACTCGCCTCGTGACCGCGGTTACCAAACCGAAGTCGAAGCCTAAGGCCAAGACTGGGAGGAGCGCGGCCCTTGCGAGGCTCCGCTTCCGTCCCTCGGCGGTTGATCAGTCAGAACTGCTCCATTATCTGAAGCTTTTCGCTGAGAAGAGCGGGTGGGCTAAGCCCCGACTCTGTACGGTCAGTGGACCGGAAGACCCGAACTCCGATCCGGTTGAGGCGGTCCGTGTTCGCCGGTCTTGGAAGGACTCTCGGTTCGGGCAGATCCGGTCGGTACCACAATCCCGGTCGGAACGGTTCAGACTTCGGTCCCGGTTCAAGAGTACCGACCCGACCGGTCGGTGTACGGTGCCACCGGTCGGTTTACCAACAGAGCCCGGTCCGGCTTTCCGGTTCGATCGGTTCGGTCCACGGTTCAATCCGGTCCCCTTCCGGCTTTCCGGCTCGTACGATTTGATTCCCGGACCCGGATTCCCAGTAGGATATCCGGTCTGCGCGGTCCTTTCGGATCGGCCACGGACCCGTCCCCGTTCGCGGGCCACGGGATCCGGCTGCTGCCACCGGCTTAGAACCCGGTTTCGAGCAGCCTCGGCAGGTTCAGGACCTCCTGGTCGTGCCGATCCTCATATTCGGCGCTTGGCGCCGCCCGGTGAGGAGACATGGGAGTGCCCGCCCCTTGGGGCCAGGCTCCCTACAATACCGAGTTTGGGGTCAAGACCCTGATTCGATTCGAATCCGTGGCTAGTGTGGCCCCCAAATTCCGAGGATTGGCAGCAGACGCTCAGGCGCTGCTGTCAAAATACCTACCTGAGACATTTGTATTGCCTCAGTCGGAGGTATCCCACTTCGGTATTCTTCCGTCAAAATGCTCCCTCCAGGGGATTCCTCTGACGGATGATTTCAAGGCGGCCTACAAGGAGGTGGCGCGGACGCATCCTCAAGCTGATTGCTAAGGAGTTTGCTTTTAGGGCTCAGGACTCACGTGCCTTTTTTGAGCCCAAGTCCTTCTCGCCTGACCTATCACAGGTGGCGGCGAGATTGGGTGTCCATTTCAAGAATCGCAACTACGTGGCTTTAGACAAGCCGGTGCGTTCTAGCGAGGCCCAAGCCAGATCTGGCATGAGACTGACAGCTTACCTAGGTACGCTTCTGAGCCTCAGGGTCAGGTCTCGGGAACTGTCCATTTCGAGGCTGACGGTATGGTCTTAGACGAGATCTTGCTGTCTATTACAGGTTCGTTGTGGTCACAGCTCTCCCAGGGAGCGGCTCAGGCTACGAATCTCCGGAGGGAGTTTGCTCTTTCCGCCTTAGGGGTGCTCAAGAGAGCGTTCCGCGCTTGTAGCAGGGTACCCTCTTCAGAGGAGCACCTGTTCGGCGGTCAGTTCGCTGCAATTCTGCAGCGTGAACTAGACGCCGTAAGCAGGCGGCGGAGATGGCCAAACAACTCCGCCCACTGCAAACAGCCCAGCCCCCTAGACAGAGGGCGAGGTCAGACTGGCGACCGCCAGTTCGCCATAAGGTCACGCAGGCACCACCTCGTGTACCAGCACCGGCTGCCCCCCAACCCAGGGGTGGCGCCGGCCCGCCTCGAGGAAGGGCGCCTCCAGGGGTAGAGTGGGGCGTTCTTCCCGCGGCAGGGCTCGGCCAGGCCCAGGCAGGCGTTTTGATGTCGTGCCCGGGCGGGGATCACAAGGTAGGCGGGCGGCCGACTCTTCCTTCCCGCTTGGGAAGCGATAACCGAAGACGCATTCGTGCGCTCCGTCGTGCGAGGCGGCTTCTGCATAAGACTTGCAGAGCCCCTCCCGCCGGCGCGATCCGTATCCGTCCGCCAGCCTTTTCCGCCCCTTTTCGGCAGCACATCTCGGCCGAGATACTCTCGCTGCTGGAGAAGGGCGCCATAGAAGAGTGAGAGACCATCGTCATCTGTGTCTCTCCCGATCTTCGTGATCCCCAAACGCTCGGGAAATTGAGGATGATCTTGAATATGAAGGTCATCAACACTTTCATCCCCAGTCCATTTTCGAATGGAGACCTTGGCCTCCATCCTTCCAACGATCGGCGGACGGACTGGGCCGTCTCGCTCGATCTCAAGCGCATACTTCCATATCGATACACCCCGGTCACGGGATTTTCTGGGCTTTGCGTTCGAGGCCAATCCTTCAGATTTTGCGCCCTCCCGTTCGGCCTCCGACCGGCCCCTCGGGTATTCACCCGTGTAGTGGCGGCGTTGGCAGGTTATCTGAGGACCCGCGGCCTGCGCCTTTTCGTCTATTTAGGCGACTGGCTACTGCTGGCGAGTTCGGAGGCGGATCTCCAGATTCAGCTAGACCTGTTGCTCCAAACCACTCAGGAACTCGGCTTCCTGATCAATTGGGACAAGTCGGAACTATCTCCCTCCCGTACCCCAGTGTACCTGGGGGCAGAGATAGATATCCCAAACCAGGTAGCTCGACCCAGTCGAGACAGGATCCAGACGATTTCGTTGGCCGTCAGGTCCCTTCGTCTTGCTCGCAGAGTGCGGGCCAACGCTGGCTGCAGTTTCTGGGTTACCTCGCCAGTTTGGTCGACGTGTTTCCGGACTGCAGGCTTCTCATGAGACCTTTCCAGAGGCACCTGCTGAAGTTTTTTACACCCAGCATCGATTCCCTCAATGTGTGGATTCCACTTTCGAAATCATCCGCCTGCTCGCCCCTGGGCGAATACTGCGTTCTGGCACAGGGCAAGCCCTTCGCACCCCACTACCATCGGTGTCTCTCACATCAGATCGTCCCTTCGGGGCTGGGGAGGTCATTGCGGGCGAGATGGTGTCGGGGGATTGGTCCCATTTGGACACCATCCCCCACATCAACATGCTAGAGCTCATGGCGGCGTTTCGGTCGCTCCGACACTTCAGAGCGAGGTGTGTGGGCCGTTCTGTGTTGATCCTCACAGACAACACAACGGTGGCGGCTTATATCAACCGACAGGGCGGGACACGTTCAAGTTCGCTGACCGCTCTTGCCACCCTACTGTGGAGGTGGTGTCGGGACAACAACATCATCCCGATCGCCTCCTACATTCCCGGGGAGGACAACCTCATAGCAGACTTCCTCTCTCGGGGCAGGTGTCTTCCCTCGGAGTGGTCTCTGAATCTCGAGGTGTTCGACCAGCTCAGGGTGGCTTGGGACCCCCTCGAGATCGACCTGTTTGCCGCCTCGTTCAACCACCTCCTTCCGAGGTATTGTTCGAGGGTTCAGGACCCAGAGGCCTGGGCGCTGGATGCCTTCTCCCTTCATTGGGGGAACCTCCGGGGCTACGCGTTCCCCCTTTCCTCTGATCCCTCAGGTCTTGAGGAAGATCAAGGAGGATCAGGCTTGGGTTTTGCTGGTAGCTCCGCGTTGGCGAGAGACCTTGGTTTCCTCTCCTTCTGTCCCTCTTGGACGGGTCTCCGTTCCCTCTCCCGCTGAGTCTGGACCTAGTGTCCCAACCTCTGTCGGGATCCGTCATCATCGCCCTTCAACGCTCTCCCTGACCGCCTGGCCGTTGTCGGGGAGGACGCTAAGACTTCTGGACTCTCGGAGAGAGCTTCCCAGTTCATAATCCAGAGTCGTAGAGACTCCACGAGGGCTTTGTATAATTCCCGTTTGGAGCCCTTCTCCATTTGGTGTGGAGACCTCGGGGTCTCCCCACGTACGGCTTCGGTAGGGGTGGTAGCAGATTTTTTAATCTCACTATTTGACAAGGGTAGATCCTATCTACTATCCGGGGCTACCGTTCGGCCATCGCCGCCGTCCATGTTGGTTTCCCGGACGGTTCAGGTGTGTCAATTCACATTTCCTGGCCAAGCTTCTGCGGTCCTTTTTCCTGCAGAGACCAGCAAATCGAAGCTGGCCCGGCTTGGAGCCTACCGAAGGTCTTGGGCGCTTTGGCAAAGCCTCCCTTTGAGCCTTTGGCCAAGGCCTCGCTTATTCACTTGACAGTGAAAACAGTGTTTCTTATGGCAATAGCTTCGGGACAGCGGAGGAGCACGCTCCACGCACTGTCTACCTCCTGGCCACATCAGGTGGGAAGGCGAGGAGTGCGGCTGATCCTCGACCTTCCTTTATTGCCAAAAATCAATCGGCGTCCTCCGGCCCGGTGGAGGTTTTCCTCAGTCCCCTTTCGAATTCTCCTCGGTCGCAGAGGACAAGACTTGGTGCCCTGTTAGGGCACTCAAGTGGTACTTGGACAGAACTAAGGGTCATCGGAAGGATGAACAATTGTTCCTTATCTCGCGAGAGCCCTTCTCACCCGCATCCCGAGTCCATCTCGAGATGGATAGTGGAAGCTATTCAAGCGGCTGGCCCGAGGCCCTTCCCCAGGGGGCAGGGCCAGGGCCTGATACCAAGTATCAGCACTTCCTGGGCCTTGTTCAGGGAGTGGGCTTAGACGACATTTTGAAGGCCGCCTTCTGGCGGTCTCCCAATTCGTTACGTCATTTTACCTTAAGGACGTCCCTTCTGGGGAGGAGTTGTTCGCAACCACGTCCCTAAGGGCGGCTTCGGCTGCCATTGGTCCCCAATAATCCCCTTTTCGTTTGGGACATGCCTCCCGGCCCTGTCTGTGCTGGTCTAGCAAATAATAGGTAGATACATTGATTTATTGTGGTAAATCAGAAAAATCAGAACTGATTTTATTATTTACTACATAAATCTATGTATCTACCTATGTCCCTCCCTCCGTCCCTCCCTCCGTCCCCTCTCCTTGCGTAGCAACATGTCCGAGGCTTTGTCTCTGGTGGCTCGTGAAAGAGGATGAATGGCGGGCGTGCGTTGCGCACGTGACCCCTGGGAAGGCGATGTATTGGGGTGGGGGCATGCGCGAAAGTGACTGTTTTAAAGTTCTCGAAGGTGGCGTAGTTTGGATAAACTAGCAAATAATAGGTAGATACATAGATTTATATAGTAAATAATAAAATCAGTTCTGATTTTTCTGACTTGCCCTCTCCGTTATTCTCAATAGAGGGATTTACATTGTTATCAAATAATAGGCAAGGCAAAGTGGGAGGTGGAGTTGCTTTTTACATTTCACATGAAAAAGCCTTTGATTTAAAACTTGAACTAACTCATATGAATAAAGACATCGAATGCTTATTCATTGAACTAAAAAATCATGGTGACAAAAATATTATTATTATAATAGGAGAAGTTTACAGGCCTCCAAATTCCAATTTTATTGAGTTTATATCTATTATTCAGTATATACTAGCCTCGCCTTTTCTTAATAACAAACCTTGTTTCATCATGGGAGACTTTAACCTTAACCTATTCCACTACCAACAAAATACGAATAGTAGGGACTTCCTAGATATTCTACTTTCACATTCATTTATTCCAGCAATTACGAAGCCGACCCGAATTTCTGATCACTCATCAACCCTAATAGATAACATCTTTACTAATGTACATTCCCTGTTCTCTCTGGCATCGTTGTATCTGACCTGTCCGATCATTTTCCAATATTTTCCGTTATACCGAGCCTTACTAAATCGTCTTCATCAAGTATTAGAAAACAGAACCAATTTAGAGTGTTATCGGAGGAAAACCTTAATAGACTCAGAGAAAGCCTCTCGGTTATTAACTGGCAACATGTATACAATAATGATGACTCTAATCTAGCTTTTGATAAATTCTTAGAATTTTTCAATGAATCGTTCAATACCAACTTACCATTACAGCGTCCTGCTCAAGCTAACTACAAAAAAGTGCCTAGATCTCCTTGGATTTCGAAAACTCTTTTAAGGTCCATAAATAGAAAAAACAGATTATTCTATAGATATAAAACTGAACCTAACGAAAAGAATAAAAGTAAATATTCTCATTATCGGAATAAGCTAACTGTTTTACTTCGCATAGCAAAAAAACAATATTATTCCCGTCAATTCAATATATTCAAGTCCGACATCAAAAGTACGTGGAAGGTAATCAACACAGTTTTAAATAATAAAAATAAAAACCAATCTGACTTTAAAAATATTTATGTTGATGGTGAACATCTAAAAAATCCTACTAGCGAACTATCAAACCTATATTAACACTCTTTTGGGTAAAGCAAAGAAACCCACTATACCTTCTCATATGCACTATGACAACTTAAACCTTACTACAGACTATCAGAAAGCTGAAAAATTTAATCAATATTTTGCTGAGGTAGGTCAAAACATTAATAAAAAGATCCCTGATACTGAACATTCATTTTGTAGATTTCTACAAGGAAAACATGGTATTACTTCACTCTTCCTTAGACCCACATCTACTTATGAAATTATCAAATTCACCCACATGTTAAAACCATCAAAATCCAGTGGGCATGACGATATTACATCAAAAGTTGTGAAAGATTCTATTCATTTAATTGTAGACCCTCTTCGTGATATTTTTAACAAATCTGTATCTCAAGGTGTTGTACCTACTAGTATGAAAATTGCAAAAATAGTACCTGTGTATAAAAAAGATTATGCTACAAACATTATTAATTATAGACCCATTGCATTGTTACCTGTATTCTCAAAACTGCTTGAAAAAATAATTCATGAACGTCTGTACAGTTATCTAGTAAAAATGAATTATTAATCCCAGAACAATTTGGTTTTAGAAAGAACTGTTCTACTGACATGAGTGTTCTCTATTTAAGTAATAAGATATCACAGGCCATTGATAGAAGTGAGTTTTGTCTTGGTATATTTATGGACTTATCAAAGGCATTCGACACCATTGACCACCATATACTGTAAGTTGAATAAACTTAGTTATTATGGGGTAAGGGGTCTTGCTCTTGACTGGTTTAGGAATTACTTATATGATAGGAAACAGTATGTGGTGGTTAATGGTGTCAGATCTCAGTCTTGCTCAATGTTTTACGGAATTCCTCGAGGGAGTATATTAGGGCCCCTCATTTTTCTTATCTATATAAATGATATTGTTCATTCTACCACACTATTTGATTATTCCTTGTTTGCTGACGACACTAGTGTCGTTATGTCACATAGCAACATACATGAATTAATGTCGTCAGCAAACAAGGAAATTGAGAAACTGTATTCATGGTTTTGCAGTAACAAATTATCTTTAAATCTTGACAAAACTAATTATATCATTTTCAGATCAAGGAACAGGAGGGTTCCCTACAACATAAACCCATTAATTATTGTTGGAAGCACTATTAAACAAGTTGAAAATGTTAAATTTTTGGAGTAATTTTGAATGAGTTTTTATCCTGGAAAGCTCATATTGATAATGTTTGTCTAGATATCTAGAGGTAGTGGTGTGTTATCTAGATTAAGACATTTTTACCACAGAATATTCTCATTACTATATATAACAGTATAATATTGCCTCACCTAATTTATTGTAATACTACATGGGGTCATACATTTCCAAGTCATCTTAACAAATTAGAAATTCTTCAAAAACGGGCAATCAGATTGATAACTTGGTCAATAGGCTATGTACACAGTAGCCCACTATTTTATAAACTTAGGACCTTACCTTTGAAACTGCTTGTATCATTTGGTACTCTAATTTCATGTTTAAATATAACTCTGGCCTGTTGCCCCAAATATTTAATGATATGTTCACTTTAAATTCCAATGTTCATTCCTATAATACTCGTCAGAGTCGCCAATTTCACAAACCCAAGGTGCGTACTACCACTGCACAACATTCATTTCACTTTAAAGCCATCCAACAATGGAATGCTCTTGATAAGAGCACTAAAAGTAGTACCACCCTTTCCCGTTTTAAAACGCTTTGTCGTAATACTTTTCTGCTCTCACTTAAATAATTTGTATAATAATTTGTGCAATATTTCTCTACAATTCTTCATCTCTCCTTATTCCTTTCCTACTGTCCTGCCCCTTCTTCCCTTCTCTCTCCCTCTATCTCCCTCTCGCGGGTGTGTGTATGTGTGTGTGTGTGTATGTGTGTGTATATGCTTGTTTTTATGCCTCCGCTACAAAGTAGCCGGAGGCATTATGTTTCTGGTTGTCCGTCCGTCCGTACGTACGTCCCGTTCTCGTGATCGCGTTATCTCAAGAACCGATGAATGGATTACCGCCAAACTTGGGTCATGTATGTATCTTGCAGAGCTAATGAACTGATTAGATTTTGGGGTCACGAGGTCAAAGGTCAAAGGTCACAAGGCTCATTATGTATGCAAAAATAGCTCGTGATCGCGTTATCTCAAGAACCGATTGATGGATTACCGCCAAACTTGGGTCATGTATGTATCTTGCAGAGCCAATGAACTGATTAGATTTAGGGGTCACGAGGTCAAAGGTCACAGGGCTCATTATGTATCCTAAAATAGCTCGTGATCGCGTTATCATTAGAACCAACAGATGGATTACAATCAAACTTGAATTTTAAAAATTGCTTCCATTTTGGTTTGTAAAATTGCTCTATGGCGGAGTCATCATTTTCGACTGCGCGCAGTTGAAGTTCCATCTAGTTGCAATGACGACCTTCGTCATTGCCTTGTTTTCGTTTACATTCTGCCCCATTAATATTCTTGTTTTCCTTATCGTCCGGAAATCCCATTCGTTTTGCACGTAGTGCTTGTTATTCCTAGTTAGGTACTTTCCTCAAGTCCTTTTCCTTTCAAATTTCGTAGGCGTAATCTCTGATATCTCATCAAGGTCACTTACTTTTTAGATTTTCAAAATCACTCATGCATAACCATCCAGGCGCCATTTTGTCCGTTTCTGGTCCATATTAAGGCCTTTCTTCATTCCTTCCTATCTCCACTATCCTAGATCCTACAAACTTCTAACAAATTCCTTTAGATAGTCTAAGAGATGTTCTTTCATCTGCGACATATAACTTGACCTTCAAAATGCCATCTTCATAGTCAAAATTCAAATCTGAAACCGACTCCGTCAACAATCTCTCAAATTCTTGAAAAATAGACCCCTACAAATCTAAAAATTGCAATAACTTTCTTTAACCAATTCCGTTCCGTCTCATCTTCTCGCAGTATCTTTATTTCATAATTGCACATAGCCATGCCAAATTTTACGCTCCAATGGCTATGCAAAACATAAATAGCGCCCTCTAAAGTTCTGGGAATTGGCTTTCTTTCTGTGGCCGTATCTCCATCATGGCTTGGCAGACCCGTACCCTTTTTTGGATTTAGATACTTGAACATATGCTCTTTCCAGCCATACACAAAATTATATACCCTAACACTGACCGACTTTGCGAAAAATGCCCTCCAAATTCGCCATTTTCAAGAAAATTGAGAAATAACTTCAACTTGCTCTAAATTGGCGATCTTTATACCTACATCAATGAAACTTAGCAGACATATGTATCCATATACGTGACAACTGTCTGCCAAGTTTGGTAAAATTCGAACGTGTCAGCGCAAAGTTATCGCCAAAAATGATGAATTTACTATGCATTACGTAATAGCGCGTTTAATGCGTGCAATACATTGCGCGAAATTAACAATGGTGTCAAACTGACCGCAATAAAGTGCCCTTTCGAATGATACCAAGTATAGTATATGTTCACACAGAAAATTGTGAATAAATCGCATTTAAACAAAGGTCACTACACGAATTCCGCCGAGTTTCCGCCCGAATCTAACACGTATCGGCTATGACGTCATTTTTTCAGACTGCTTTTCGCCCCTAAAACGTCCTTTTTTTTCCTTGAAAATTTGCAGTGACATGCCGAGTTGCAATACGCAGGGCACCTCGTGGCCGGATTTTTGAAATTGGTCAATGGGGCCATTTAAGACGCCATTTTGTCCTATAGATCTATTTTACATCACGTGTTTCGATAGGATTATCATAGAAAAGAGAGTTGTTTACAATAACAACCATGAAATCCTCTTTCTAATGATACCAAATACGGCCCATAAAGAGACATAAAGAGAGAGAAAAAACAATTTAACTCCGGTCATAATACAGATTCTATACGTTTTCCGCCCATGCATTACACGCATTGTCTATGGGGCATATCGGGTTCACGCTTTTGGCCCCCAGAACGATCTTGATTGCAATGACGAACATGCACCAAATCCCATTGGTTTTTGCACGCAGTGCTTGCGAGGCCTTTCTAGGTTCTTTCCCCTATCCCAATTTATTTCAAACTTCGTAGGCATAGTTACTACTATCCCATCAAGGTCACTGTTGAGGCCTTTCTTTCGCCCTACCTATCTCCACTATCATAGAAGCTACAGACTTCTTACAAATTGCTCTGAATAGTCCGAGAGAAGTTCTTTCGTTTGACACGTAGAAACATGGCGTCATTGCACGCATATCGTTGTGACACGATTGCATTTCTAGTTTTTCACATGATTTTGTACTACATGGAACCGGTCAGTGTTCATCGGCCGCACTGAGGCGCTGCCTCGGCCAGAACAAGTGGGCTTAGACCCCGTTCTCATTCACTTCGTTGGAGCGGTCTAACTAAGACCCGTTCCTCAGGAGCGGTTCTAAGGTGAGTGAGAACGGTCAAAGTGGTCCAGGAAGTGGACTTCTGGACTGTTTCCAGAAGACCACCTCGGGAGGTGGTCTTGAGGAACGGGTCTTATTAAGAGCGGTTTGGAGCGCTCTAACGTGCGAGTGTGAACGGAAGCGTACTTTAAACGGAAGTGAGCTAGTGACGTTCCGCTCGAAACATGTAGTACGGTACATACGCTTAGTATTCCGCGCGCGAAAAAATTTACCGCTGACCTGAGCTGCCATAGCAACAAGACCACTTTGACTCGTGGAGCGGTTTGAGCCATAAAAAACTGCTCGGAGTGTGAACCCTTGCAAACCGTTCCTCAAGACCCGTTCCTCTGGAGCGGTCTAACTAAGACCACTTTCAAAGTGAGTGAGTGCTGAGCCCATTGTTCTGCTTGTGCGTAATGTAATAGCCGGTGAATGCTGACGGGTGCCATGGTTTAGTTTGTCTTAGCCTATTATCTAGTTTTGTTATACAATTTTACTCGTTTATTGTACAGGGAACCCCACTTACAAGCTTAAGCTTCTCTCGGGTTCCCTAACCATTTTTTTACTCTGTATGTCCATCATGTTTTGTATAATTATGTCCTTCGAATATTGTTTGTATTTTCTGAATGTTGTTTTTAAAAAATATGGTTGAACCAATAAATGAAATGAAACCCTGCAAGGCACCTTTCGAGTCTCTCAAAACACACAACCCGCACCAAAAATTGTCATTATGATATAATTGGATATAACTTATTCTTTATCGTAAATCAGATTTCAAGATAACAATTTGTTTAACTTGTTTTAATCGAATCTATCTAAATTGGATATAATTTATTGCACTAAATCTTTATTTTTCATGGATGGGGCGTGGGGGATCAGAAAATTTCGGAGATTGGGCACTTGCCCCCTAGAGGGCCCTTGGCTACGCCGTCGATTTAACTGTAAGATTTTAAAGTCAATATCTAACGAAAATCCTTCATTCTGATTTTTCGATGCCTGGTAATTAAATAATTTAATCTGTACAATCATTACAAATCTAATTAATCATTACAAATTTGTAAACCCCTCTCAATATTTTCTGCTTACGTTGGTGGCGTTTGGACACCCAACATCTAGGAACAAAGCAGTTCAATAATCCACTCGAAAATATATCTCTAAAATCTGCTTCTTCTTCTTTTTTGTTTTTTTTGCTTCGGATATTGTTTCATGTACTCTTTCATATGATACATGTCGACTCCAAAATATAACAATATACACGATTTCAACTACTTTCGAAATATAAAGCTAAGGCAATTTCAATAGCCTTGTAAGTCACCAATTTGAATGTGCGAACATTACGAAGAGGTATTGCGCAACGCGAACATGATTTCTGCGGGTCATATATACAAAAGAGTATTGAAATTACCCTTGAGTCCATTTTACGAATGTAGGTGCGATCGTGTTAATGAAATTTAAAAAAATGAGGGCTGCAAAATATATAAATATACCAAATACATCTGATACAGGTTAAAATGCATTAATGGGAGTAATAGGCCTATTAATAAGAAGACAAAACACTTTAATAATACGAATCAAATCAAATCAAGTCCCGTGCGGTCCTACAAATTCTTCGTAAAAAATACAGGCGGTAATATAGATTTCAAGAGAAGATAGAGGGGAAAAACATATAACTCACTTCCGATTGAAGCCACTCATGCGAGGCGACAAGGCTATCCCAGTCCGTGTTTGCATCCACCTTAATACATTGAATTTCACCAACGTGTTCCGACAAAGAATTCGACAACAGTCTCTTTCCATATACTTCCGTGATCACCTTCGACGTCATTCTCCTAATCGTTTGTTTGTTGGTTAGTTTGTTAGTTTGGTTTTTTGTTTGGTTTTAACCATTAGAAAAGGACTAGTAAGCGAAAAACCAAATAGTCAGAATCCCAAGGTAAGTGAACAGAGACCCTGGCCAAATACGACTTGCTTCGGTGGTTGAAGGATCGCAAATGAAAGAAGAACAGACGTTTAATGACGGGGTATAGATTGCAATACCCTTATTAAAAATAATTATATCGGAGGGTGGGGAGTAGTCAGGTTATAGTCGGATGTGGCGCTGAGAAGCTAGCTAAGCCGCTGTTTTCTCATACCCCAGTTACACCAACGAAACCGACACACGACCGACAACTTAAAGAACAAAGAATTTGATTACCCCGAATGACCCCGCGAATGATCTGAACCCGATCGTCGATGTAACTGACCTATGGCCTTTGCTATAAGTGTGGGCATCTTCACGATGTACACCACTTCGCATAGGCATACACCAAAGGTAAGAATTCTTGGTAGATTTTTGTTTCAATTCGGAATATAAAAGATATATCGACTGCTTTAATATTCACCTTTAAAAACCTCAAATATTAAATGTATAAATGTGAATGGTTGTTCCGTAGAAGTTTAACGAATAGTTTTGTAATGTTGGGTTGAAACTTCAGGACTCTATCCCTAGATGTCAGAAGAACTTTTTTGATTTTATGCAAGAACCGAATACAGGTAGTCTATTCTTGATGCCCGCGAATGAAGCAGAACTGCTTAAACTTATGACCTCGCTTAAAAGTAAAAATAGCCCTGGCTTTGATGGCATAAACAATGAGTTAAAGGTACTATATCCCATTTGCAGGCCAAAAAATGAAAAGGTTAAATTCCAACGGCATTTGAAAGACAATACTAATTTAGAACTTCCCTAAAAAAGGGGGGCTTGAAAATGTCTTTAAGTGGGAAAATAACGACTATTAGTTGTCGAATCGACTTAGGAGCTATAGAGCCAGTAAGTAATAGTCTGATTTTTCAGACCATTGTACCGAATGGTCGTACGTTTTATGCTGCGCAAAGATTCAATCAGTTTAATTTTGGCCATTACAAGAAGTGGGTTATTGATGTAGACAAATGCTCATGTACCCTTTACAGCTCATTTTATGTATGTTATTACCAAAGATGAAAAAGCCAGTCAGTCACTCAATAGTGTCTGACAGTGAAGTCTAGCAAGTAAACGGGTTTCCTTGCATAATTTGAATATTAGGACACTGCTAACGTTTAAATTTCACAGATAGGACATACATGACATATTCATAATTCCTGCAAAGTTCTACAGAATTTGATGTTGGCTGCAAAAGGGACATAGTATCTTTAATTAAGGATATCGTACATGGAATTGTGATACCGCTCGTCTATATTTTTAACTTATCTTTCTTATCTGGCATTGTACCACATCGAATGAAAATTGCTAAGGTTGTGCCAATTTTTAAAAAGGTGACCCTCAAACATTAAGCAATTATAGACCCATTGCATTATTGACATCTTTTTCCAAAATTTTAGAAAAGCTGATATATGATAGAACAGTAACAGTTTTAAATAAGACCAAAATATTTTCAAAATTCCAGTTTGGTTTTCGTGAAAAACATACCACTACGCATGCTATCTTACATTTTATTGATAAAGTAGCTCAAGCGTTAGATAATCACCTTCACACAATAGGCATACTCTTGGATTTCTCAAAGCGTTTGATTCTGTTGATCATAAAATTCTAATTAGTAAATTGTCATATTATGGAGTCAGAGGCATCGCTCTTAGTTGGTTCAGGAGCTATTTAACTGACAGGAAACAATATGTATCATTAAATGGAATTAACTCAAGTCATCAAACTATATCCTGTGGAGTCCCTCAGGGATCCCTTCTTGGCCCCCTCCTTTTTTATTATATATATAAATGATTTTCATTTTTCATCTGACGTCCTATCATTCATTTTTTTGCATATGATTCAAGTGTATTTTTTTCTCATAAAAATCCTGAAATTTTATTAGAGATAGTTAATAGTGAATTAAAGAAAGTTACTTTGTGGATCCGTGCAAATAAGTTGTCTTTGAACTTTCAAAAGACAAACTATATGCTTTTTAGTAATTCCCTAAGAGACTTACCTGGAGACGTACTTTTTGATGATGCTATTATTGTGAGGGTAACTTCCGCCAAGTTTCTTGGGTTACACATTGATGAGAAGCTGACCTGGGCATCACATTGTAGTAATATTTGTAAAGTTATGTCTAAAAATACCGGTGTAATTTATAAATTACGTTCTTTTGTGCCGCAAGAAATTTTGCTTATTTTATACTCTACTCTGATTTTGCCTTATGTTAATTATGGAGTGTTGGCATGGGGGAAGTCACTAAAAACGCAACTAAATAAGATACGTGTCGCTCAGAAAAGGGTGATTAGAATTGTTTTTAATGTAAATTATCGTGCTCATACTAATGTTTTGTTTCAAAGTAATAAACTATTAAAGGTAGAAGATATCTATCTCTTGCAGTTAGGCTCAATCATGTATGATCTTGTAAATGGTACTATCCCAAATGCGTTAGTACAGCTATTTAGAAAGAACAGTCAATACATTAGCTTGTACTGGTCCCAAGTTTTGGAACTCACTTCCTATTGACGTAACTCGCTCTATCAGTGTCTCTGTTTTTAAACGCAAACTGAAATTACATTTTTTGAGTAATTATGCTGAAAATATTTAATGTAAAAACTATGTCATCACATATGATATAGTATATACATGTATATATATTTTTTTTCTTGCTTCATTGTATCCCCCCTCTCTTTTCCAGGCTGGCCCTTTCTTACCTCACCAACATTTCTTCATTTATTAGCAAACTCGTTTTGTTCTCTTTTGCTCTACTGTACTTTTTCTTCTTCTTTTTTCTCTCTCTCTCTCCTCTATTTCTTCCCCATCACCATTTCCTCTACATATAACTTACTCCCTTCTCAACTTTTCTCTGTTGTTGTTTTGTTCTGTTTTGCGCTTTCGCTCTCCATCCTTATGTATATATCTTCCCGTTTTCTCCTTTTCATATATACATCAATCTATCTCTTTTGTAAATATTTTCCCATGTGTAACGGTATCTAGTCTGTTAAGGTAGTTTAGTTAAGTATTTTTTTTCTTCAAAGTAATTAAAGCATTCAGGTATTATATTCTGTTTGGGGACCTTGCTCTAACAAGCCAAGCTTCTTTAAGGCCTCCGCTTTCTTTCATGTACAGAACATGATCTTACATAAGTAACTTATAGAATTTCTTTAGTTATTAACAAGAGTTGTATGTTGACATTACTGTTGCACTTCAAATTATGTTTGTTATATTGATAATCTGCTGTTCCAGTTACTTTATTTGAAATTCTATGTATAAATGTTTGTGAAAGAAGAAATAAAATGAACTATGAACTATGAACTATTCGAGGTCTGGCTGTTGGCTCTCGAGAACGTGCACATCCTTCCATGACCCCTCGGCGCGCCGCCCACTCAGGCGCGCCTCGGGTTCATGGCAGGATGTGCACGTTCTCTTGAGCCTATAAAACAGCCAGGCCTCTCAAATCAGTCGATATCTCTATAACTCTATATGCTCCAACAATTGCCCCGGCGACAATTGCGCCGGGCGAGAATATTTCTATCGTAGGATCGCAAATGAAGGTCATGGATTATATATAATAGGCCTGTACAAAGAATTGTCGACTAACTCATAATTATTCAAGCTTTTACCAGGCAGCTGATACTATTAAAGGAAAACACCGCATTAAATATCAAGGATGATTATAGCATATAATATGCTGGTAGACCTGCAAATTTGATTTAGGACGTGCGTTAGGGTTCGGTTACGTTTAAGGTTTAGGTTTAGCCAAGAAGGGAGGATCTTTGCGGGCATAAAGAACACTAGTGGCGGCCATACTAAGAAACTAATAACTTGTGATGCAGACATTGCTAAGCTTTGAACACAAACAGTAGACTAACATCTCATGATTATACTTTCAGTATTTTTCTCTTGCAGGTTTTCCCATGGCAGCCTTTACATGCCCATCTTATTGCCATTTACTTTTTGATATAAATTTTCTCGTTTTCGTTTATTTTCTTATTTATCTCTTTTTATTTGTATAACTCTCTTGTATTTACTATGGGTCCTTCCTTTATTGTAGCTTTATTTGTGTTTCTGTTACCTTTTAATCTGTGTAGTATATTAATCTCCCATATATGTGTTTATATGTGTTCTGACAATCTTCTTGACATGAATTCCAAACAGTTAGACTTCATATTTTATTTTGTGATTCTAATCCAAGATGGCTAATATAGAAGAAGTTGCTTGTACCTATTTTGAAAATAATGTAAGTACACTAGAGCCCAATGTTAATGATAATTCTGATCGTGCCTCTCCTATTGTTTGTCATTATTGTTCAGAAAATCAATTCATGGATGGGTTTTGTAATAAACGTGAAAACGATGTTACTGTCCTACATTTAGATATTAGAAGTATGCATAAAAATTTTGATGCTTTTAATACTCTAATCAGAAATGTCAGTGAGAGCTCTACAGTAATTGGGGTCACAGAGACATGGTTTTCTAGTGAGAGTGATGTTAATTTATATTCTATTTCTGGATATAGTTTGGTGTCTAATCACAGACGTGATAAAAGAGGGGGTGGTGTTGCTCTATACATTCCAGCAGGTATGGATTACCAAGTAAGGCATGACTTAAATGTGACGTCGGATCAGCTGGAGGCTATTTTTGTGGAGTGTTTTATTCCAGGCAAAAAGAATGTTATGTTTGGAGTTATATATAGACCACCACAGAGTAACATAGACATTACCGTGAATGAAATGCAGAGTATATTGTTGAACCCACTATTTGTTAATAAGACAATATTCTTAATGGGTGATTATAATGTAAACCTTCTTCAATGTGATGAAAATGACCATCATAATGCTTTTTTGAATATGATGTTGTCCTTTTCTTTAATGCCATTAATTACAAAACCAACAAGGGTAACTGATAGTTCATCTACCCTTATTGATAACATAATTTGTAATTTGCAACCTTTTCCATCTTCAGGTATTATAATATCAGATCTTTCAGATCATTTCCCCATCTTCACTAGAGTGAACTTTCGTAATAATGCTTATAATCATGACTGCAAATACATTCGTAAAAACAATCCTACTAACATTAAACAGTTTCGCGAAGCTCTAACGGCAACTGACTGGAGTGCAGTTTTACTTGAAAAGGATGTTAATATTTCGTTCAACAATTTCTTTAAAAAGTTCATGCTACTCTATGATGAAATTGTTCCGATTTCCAAATGTAATATTAGAAATCGTAAGAAAGTTCGACGCATGCCATGGGTCAGTGCTTCCTTGTTGAAGTCTATCAATAAGAAGAATAAGTTGTATTATTCTTATAAAGTTAGTGGAACAGAATCATCACGTAAACGATATGTTGATTATAAAAATATCCTTACTTCAGTCTTGCGTGCAGCAAAGAAAGCATATTATTTTGCTCAGTTTCAAGCAACTTCAAACGATATCAGGGGAACTTGGAAAGTGATAAAAAATGTGTTCAATTCAAAGAAAAAAACTTTTGATGTAAAGAATATTGAAATTGATGGTCGTTTAGTGGAAGATATGAATATTATTGTGGAAAAATTCAATGATTATTTTTGCAGTATTGGTCCTAATCTGTCACGGGCAGTCCCTCCTGTCAAAAATCTTTTAAAGATTTCCTGAAAGAATCTAATAAGAAAAGTTTATTCCTTTTCCCAGTAGTTAGGGAAGAGTTGCTTTATACTATTGTGAATTTGCTGAAGACTGGGAAAAGTCCTGGTTACGATAGTGTCAATAATGACATAATTAAACAGGTTATCTTAGGGATTATTCAACCCCTTATTCATGTTTTTAATTTATCAATGTTAAATGGAATAGTCCCTGAAAGTATGAAAATTGCAAAAGTCGTACCCGTTTTTAAAAAGGGAGATCCCCAATCTTTCTCAAATTATCGCCCTATTTCCCTCTTAACCTCCTTCTCAAAGATCCTTGAGAAAGTGATGTATGTTAGAACATTAGAATTTTTTAACAAAAGTAAAATATTCTCAAACTTTCAGTTTGGGTTTCGAGAGAAACATACTACCTCTCATGCCTTACTGCACTTTATAGATAAGGTTTCACAAGCAATAGACAAAAAGATGCACACAATCGGTATATTTCTTGATTATTCCAAGGCATTTGATACTATAGATCATGACATTTTGCTAGAGAAATTATCACATTGTGGTGTCAGGGGCACAGCTCTGGACTGGTTTAAGAGCTACTTAGCTGACAGGAAAAAATTTGTTTCTTTAAACGGTTTTGAATCAGGGTTACAGGATGTCACATGAGCGTTCCTCAGGGATCTCTCCTTGGTCCACTCTTGTTTATTGTATATATTAATGACTTTCATTTCTCATCTGATATTTTGTCATTCATTTTATTTGCTGATGATTCCAGCTTGTACTACTCACACAAAAATCCACAAACTCTGTTAGAAACGGTTAATCTCGAACTAAGTAAAATTACTTTGTGGATTCAAGCAAATAAATTGTCTTTAAATCTGCAAAAGACAAATTATATGTTTTTAGTAATACAATTAAAGTGCTTCCAGGAGATGTATCATTTAATAATGTATTGATAGATAGGGTATCATCAACAAAATTCCTTGGTTTGCACATTGATGAGCAAATGAGTTGGAAAATTCATGTAAATCATCTCCGTAAGACATTGTCAAAAAACAGTGGCGTAATTCATAAGTTGAAATCAATTTGTCCTAAAGACATTCTTCTAATAATGTATTCAACATTAATCCTTCCCTATCTTAATTATGGTGTTCTTGCCTGGGGTAACTCTCTTAAAACTAATCTTGAAAAATTATACTTGATTCAAAAGAGGATCTTAAGAATTATTTGTAATGTTAGCTTTCGTACACACACTAATCCGCTTTTTTATACGCATAGAATTTTAAAGGTGCAAGATATTTATCACCTTCAACTGGGTGCTCTAATGTACAACTTCAATTCTGGTGTCCTACCACAGGCTCTTGTCGGTATGTTTAGGAAAAATAGTCAAGTTCATGACCATGCTACACGAAATGCCTCTGCGTTTCACTTACCCCAAGTAAGGACAAAGTTTACTTTTAATACTTTGGTTTGTACTGGACCTAGATTCTGGAACTCTCTTGGCTCTAGCGTTAAGCAAACTGTTAGTCTCTCTGCATTTAAGTGTACACTTAAGGTTTATCTTCTCGATAAATACTGTGACTCGTAGAGTAGTTCATTTTGTATTTATTTTGATGATAGATCTGTTATGTTATTACAGATGTATATAATTCCTTCTTCTTGATATTATGTGTCTAATTGAATATTTTCAGATTGTCAGCCTTTTATTCCCTCCCACTGTTGTCTTGTGCCCGTTGTGTGCTGTGCCTATTGTCGATGTGCTGTAGTCTTTTATTATTTCTCAGATTTTCTCTCTTTTCTCCCGTCTTGTCTCGTCTAGTCTAGTTTCCCGAATTTTGTGTACACTTCTTGTTTCTTATACCACCTTTTTCTTAATGTATTCTTAGGTAGTCAAAAATATATACTCCCATCATGGTTATCTTGTTGCTTTTTTTATGTACCAACCAATTATTTGGTCCAGAGGGGACCCTAAAACTTACAAGCTCTGCTTTTACCAGGGTCTCCTCGTCTTTCTTTAATAGTTCACTTTGTTTTATCATTGTCATAATCTTTTTTGTTTGCATTGTAAATGTGTAATGATTTCATGTACTGCTCTATGTGACATTTGAAAGAAAGACGAATAAATATCTTATCTTATCTTATCTACGGTTAAGTTTAGCATTATGATTAAGATTCAGTTCTACGAGCACGCGATTGCTCTTTTAAATTTTCACTTGCTATCTTTACGATAACAATATTCGCATCCCGGACTTTTTCCGCATACACTCACATTCCGGGAGACTCATTGAACTTTATATCTCTTTATATCTTATCTCTCTTTATATATTTATTTTTCTCTGTCCATTTCGGATAGTACCAGCACATTTCAGTGTAACGAGGGACAGGACATGCTAAGGCACACGGTCTTTACAACACAAGTCACTTGATTGAAATTGAGAGATTGTCGTTAGTATTTAAGAGTAACATTTAAGGAAAATCAAAATTGAAAATTGAAAATGAAAATTTAGCTTCCAAATTCATTTTATATCAGGTTAAACGCCTTGACTCATTGTTTTGGTTCCTATTCTCCATAGTAAAAATAGTTTTTGATTAATCGTGCAGAAACCATACCACCCTAATAATCAGGAATAATGATTGATTGCATGTGCTGTTAATAATGAGGGCGAAATTAATGTCATGATCATAACCTAAAGATAATTGAGATATTGTCGATGGTGAGGGTAAAAAAAGGCATATATTGTAGGTCTGCACTTTTCATGAATAGAGATTTTTGCAGTTCAACTGGGTGATATTTCCAAAAGGATCAGAGGATGGGGCAAATTATATTGTGGTAAAGGGAAAGGTATGGTCTTATGAGCAAATAAGGCAGAAAATTTTGTTTAGAAAATGTACTTTTCTTCTCAGGATGGACACCCTTTTAAATCACAAAATGGGCACTTTTTTATTGCTCGAGAGTTATTCATTGGTTTGGGGAGAATCTGAGGTTGTACGCCCCTGTCATCCAGAAAATGGGTATTCGCTCCAATTATTTGATGATTAATTGATTTCTATATCATGTTTTCAAACATACATATTCATAGGCATTAATTTAACACTTACATTTGATACATTTTTGTTCCAATACAGTACATAAACCTGTTTAGAAAAGGTATAGTTAAGGCTTAATGCATATATGAATAATATAACCATGATATTATAGGAGGGCTGCAGCGTAAGTATGACGCTTGATGTGCTTACAGCCCTCAGTAAAATCAAGAAAGTAGAACATTTGTAACAGTTTATTTAATCACACAGTACAAATCTTGAATAATACTCTTTAAAAGACTTTCATTATTCATAGGTCATGTTCGCATGTGATGCCAACGTTTTCACTATTTTACCCATATCTGGCACAAAAGAATTTTGAATTGCCATTTTCAAAACAATGTTGCTCAGTGAGGCGTCCAAGGATCATTTCAATCAAAGATTCATTTGAAAGAAAATTACCTTTACTTTATGAAGAGCAAATAATTATTTTCATTCAGCTCACATTTCGCCTACAATAACAGTTTGTTTTCGGCTTTCGTTTTCTGGGATGCATTGTAGTATTATTATACCATATTAAAGCCCCACTGCACTACTTATAGCTACTTGCGCCCTCTATACAGCCAACAATGCCTAAGCGGTACCCGTTGATTCCCCATGATGCCCTTTTTCTTATGTTAATTGAGAGCTGATTTGATGAGATAACCACCTGCCAGTGACCTTGCAGGGAGGTCTAATCCCTCCATGCCAAACTAGTGCAGAGGGCTTTAAAAGTGTCGGGTAAACTGGACCCGACACTTGAGCAATAAGAGGGGTGAAATTCACAAGCGTTACCCCCGACCCTTCGGGAATTAGGGCTTGATTATTCACGAAAGTTCGTGTAACCCGATGGAACGAAGTTAACCTTTCTGGACAGATTAAACATCTTCTTGAAAGTTAGAAATAGCAGTGTGTATATGCAGCAGTCTTGCTACAGCAAATCCTTTTGCTAGTTTGAGGCCCAGAGTATATAGCCCTCCTCGTCAAAAAGAACACATAGATTCCCAGTCCTGAATGACAAATAAGGTCTATGTGATATCTCAAGGAATTTATTTTGGACATATTAATGAGATAACCTGCGTATAGAGTAAATAACAAAGGGCCTAACTAGAACCTTTTGGTACCCCCAAAGGATACTGGAAAAGCATCTATCTGCCAAATATGACTCGACCCTACGACAAATAGGAGGATGTTTAATATAATGGAGATAACAATAATAATAATGATAACAACAACAACAAGAAAATTCACGTCTACGTCGCATTAATGACGGGGGATACAGCTGCGCTGAATTTCATGTGTAGAAAATATGTTGAATGAGATCCGTGATGCTGATTTACGGGTAGACTTACTTAGTTACTTACTGCCCATTATGCCTCCTGGCACATAGGGCAGCAACAAAAGTCTTCCACTCCTTCCGATCCTGGGCCAGTCTTTGGATGGTTCCCCATGTGTGGTTCAGGTCTTTAATCTCCCCTTCCACAGTTCTTCGCCAAGTGTTTTTAGGACGTCCCCTCTTTCTTTTGCCTTCTGGTGTCCAGTGGAGGGCTGTTCGTGTGATGTCATCTATGTTCTTTCTCATTACATGTCCGATCCATCTCCACCTTCTTCTCATGATGATGTTCTCCATGCTGTCTTGATGGCATTGGGCATACAGTGCTTCGTTTGAAATGGTGTTTGGCCAGAAAATGCGACATATTCTTCTCAGACTCTTTGTATGGAAGACCGACAGCTTATTGAGGTCGTTTTCGTCATTCTCCAACATTCAGAGCCGTACAGAAGAGTGGAAAGGACACAGATCTGGTACAATTTTAGCTTGGTCTTGGTGCTGTACTGCTGTGATCTCCATATATTATTGAGCATTCTGAATGCATTTCTGGCTTTATTAAGACGGTTCTTAATGTCTTTGTCTGCGCCTTCATCGTGCCTGACAGTTCTGCCCAGGTAAGTTAACTCCTCAGTTATAGGTAGGTCTTCCCCGTTTGCTTGTATTGGTAAAGGGTCCAAGATGTTCAGGGTCATCACTTTTGTTTTCTTTTGGCGCTGATCTTGAAGCCAATTTGCTGGGCAAAATCACTGAGTCTGGATGTTTTTTCTTGCATATGCTGGTGGGTGTGTGAAAGTAGAGCGAGATCATCTGCAAAGTCGAGGTCCTCAAGTGTAGAAAAGAGGGTCCATCTTTTGCCTCTTTTTTGGTCTTCAGTTGCCTGTCTCATCACCCAGTCTATGGCGATATTGAAGAGCAGTGCTGACATGACAACTTCTTGCCTAGCTCCAGTCTTCACTTGGAACTTATGGTAATTGTTTCCAACTCTGCATGTGAAATTGGTGTAAAAGCTCTTAATTACAAGAACTAGCTGCTCTGGTATCCCATATTTGCGTAGTATTCTCCAAAGGCTGTCTCGGTGGATGCTATCGAATGCTTTTTCAAACTCAACAAAATTAATATAAAGCTTCCCCTGCCATTCTGTGCATCGCTCTATGATATTACGTAGTGCAAATATCTGGTCAGTGCACCATTTTCCTTTCCGAAAACCTGCCTGTTCCCTTCTAAGACTTTGGTCAACAGCATTTATGATACGGGTAATAATTATCTTTGCCAATATTTTGCTTAGTATTGACAATAGTGTGATGCCAAGTCAGTTATTGCAGTTTTTTAGGGATTCCTTCTTTGGTAATTTTACAATAACTCCCTCTGACCAATCGTCAGGAACTGCCTTCCTTCTCCATATAGCTGTGAAGAGTGGCAGAAGGATTTTTGCTGCTAATTCTGGATCCGCCTTAAAAAATTCTGCGTTGAGATTGTCAGAGCCAGGGGCTTTACCATTTTTTAGGGATTAATTGCAGCTATTACTTCTTCTTTAGTTGGTGGTATGCTGCTGACAGGGCGTCAATCCGAGGGGGACAGAGGGACACGTCCCCCCTCCCCACGATTTTTCCTAGGGGGGGGGGACATCATATCAAATTTCCCCTGTTTTGTCAGAAAAGAAGTTCTTAATAATTTAATGTAACGTCAAAGGGGGGGAAATGAATTCAAACAAGGATTAAGAGTCGAGAACGGCACAACGAATCGTCTTCTTTCTCTGATAATCAAATGAAACGTCACAGGTTCCGCGCTTCGCGCGGGAGGGGACTTTATTCAAACAAGGATTAACAGTCGAGAACGGTACTACGAAACGTCTTCATTCTCTAAAAATGTAATGAAACAGGGGTTAAGAGTCGAGAACGGTACAACGAATCGTCTTCGTTCTCTAATGATTTAATGAAACGTCAAAGCTTCCGCGCTACGCGCGAGAGGGTGGAAACTGAATTCAAGCAGGGATTAAGAGTCGAGAACGGGGGGGGGGGACCTTGTGATCGACAGTCCGGCGACGTATCCACTCGACCACAACACCTCTACTAATGCAACGCCAAAGCTTCCACACTTCGCGCGGGAGGGGGGAAACTGAATACAGACAAGGATTAAGAGTCGAGAACGGTACAACGAATCGTCTTCTTTCTCTAATAATTCAATGAAACGTCAACGATAAAAAAAGACAATAAATGAACCGGTCACCAATGAAAGTTCAAAATAGCAACAACAAAAATCGCCTCGCCGCTACGCGGCTCGTGGACTATGCTCTGCATCGTCATTGGGTCAAACTGTTTAAACTGTTACATGATTTAAAAAGACGTTATCATTCACTGCTTTTTATGGTCTCCATTGTGTTAGTAGATGCCAGGAAAACATCATGTACGGGGGTTCAAAATAGCCACACACAAATCGCCTCGCCGCTATGCGGCTCGTGGACGATACTCTGCATCGTCATTGGGTCAAACTATTTAAACTGTTACATGTTTAAAAAGACGTTATCATTCACTGCTTTTTATGGTCTCCACTGTGTTAGTAGATGCCAGGAAAACATCACTTACGGGGGTTCAAAATAGCAACAACAAAAATCGCTTTGCATCGTCATTTTTTTTGTCAACCCCCTTGGCAAAAAGCTAGATCCGCCCTGTTCTTCATGAGCCTGCTATCAATAGGTTTCACCTCCATCAGGCATTTTCTGCATCTTTCTTCAGAATGATGGCTACTCCCTCTGAATGGTGGTTGTCATCTCTTCCTGAGTATAGCACCATCTCACCTGTGCTGGTTTTATTACTTCCTGATCCAGTCCATCGATCTGCTTTCACTGACTCCCAGAATGTGTAAATTGTACCGTCTCATCTTAGAGCAAGTTTTCCTGCCTCATACATAGTACGTACATTCCAAAATCCTATATCTTAGTTTTACATTTGGCGTTCAGCACTTCCACCATCCTGCCAGTATCAAGTGATACACCTGGAAGAGCCCATCACGCCGGTAGTTTTAGTTTCTTTTGTTGCTGTTTCCGTAACAATGTTTTTTTTACAGGTCAGAGTTGTCAACCCGGAGCCCGGCCAACCCCCAACCTGGAGGACCAGGGATCACGATTCGTCTGGTCTCTACCCATCAACCTGTCCGGCAAGGGGGGCCCTAAGGGTCATGAAAACACACAGCGCGTAGCCAGGGGGCGATGGGGGCGGTCGCCCCCAAAAAAACAAACAAACAAAACAAAACAAAACAAAAAAACAAAAAAAACGCCGGCCAATAAAAAAGAGAGAGAGAGAAGAGAAAAAAAGTAAGAAGGCGTAGGAAGAAAAAGGAGCAGACAAAGAAACATTTTTGAAAATTCAGACATAATAATTTAATGAAACGTCAAAGCTTCCGCGCTTCGCGCGAGGCAGGGAACTGAATCCAGACAACTAAGGATTAAGAGTCGAGAACGGTACAACAAATCGTCTTCTTTCTCTAATAATTTAATGAAACGTCAAACTGAATTCATACAAGGATTAATAGTAGATTAAGAGTCGAGAACGGTACCTTGTTTCTCTAATAATTTAATGAAACGTGAAAGCTTCCGCGCTTTGCGCGGGAGGGAGCAAACTGAATTCAGACAAGGATTAAGAGTCGAGAACGGTACAACGAATTGTCTTCTTTCTCTAATAATTTAATGAAACGGCGAAGCTCCCCCCTCCCTGCACTCACCCCTAGGGAGCGCGCTACGCGGGCTCTGTATAAGTGATTCGCCCGCTTTGCGGGCTCAACACCGCCCCCCCCCTAAAATTAAATCCTGGCTACGCGCTTGAAAACACACAAGCTTCCCGACCACGGCAAGGTTGTGATCCTTTCGCGAAGTTACGGGTAGACAGAAGATATATAAAGGTCGGTGACTTGTGCATTTTATTAAAGATACTATGTCCCTTTGCAGCCAACATCAAATTCTGTAGAACTTTGCAGGAATTATGAATATGTCATGTATGTCCTATCTGTGAAATTTAAACGTTAGCAGTGTCCTAATATTCAAATTATGCAAGGAAACCCGTTTACTTGCTAGACTTCACTGTCAGACACTATTGAGTGACTGACTGCCTTTTTCATCTTTGGTAATAACATACATAAAATGAGCTGTAAAGGGTACATGAGCATTTGTCTACATCAATAACCCACTTCTGTAATGGCCAAAATTAAACTGATTGAATCTTTGCGCAGCATAAAACGTACGACCATTCGGTACAATGGTCTGAAAAATCAGACTATTACTTACTGGCTCTATAGCTCCTAAGTCGATTCGACAACTAATAGTCGTTATTTTCCCACTTAAAGACATTTTCAAGCCCCCTTTTTTAGGGAAGTTCTAAATTAGTATTGTCTTTCAAATGCCGTTGGAATTTAACCTTTTCATTTTGTTGGCCTGCAAATGGGACATAATACCTTTAAAGCATTTAAATGTTTAAAATCAATATCAATCCCATTGTATTTTCTTTATTTTCGTTACCTTGACCGTTCAGTGAAAGAGATGTTACGGGTATTATATTTTCGTTTGTCTTCATTCTTTCAAATTTCGAACGATGGGAAATCATAAAGCGCAAATATATAAACTTACTGGGTCCTCTATTTATTAGTACAGCGACTAACAACCTTCTACCAACCTTTCTTTGTGAACCCTTCTCTCTCTCTCTCTCTCTCTCTCTTACTCACTCTCCCTCTCTCTCTCTATCTCATACACACACTTTGTCCTTGCCCTTGTCTTTTACCTTTCTGTAGATCATTATCTCTCTTCTAGTGGCGTATAGATACGGGAGGGCACGGGGGAACACGGCCCCCACCTTTCCCCATCGTACATCGTATGGCATCTATCAAGGCCGTTTCCTCATCCCCCCAGCAACTACAAAAATATATATATAGATGTATATATATTCGGTTACCCCGTCATGTCTGGACCCTCACCAGCAACATATTAAAGCCCCTCTAAAGTGTTGGGAGCCCAAAATTTAAATTGTACAAGGATGTGAAAGGATATGTCATTTAACGTACACACTTCTGCAAGGATTTTCAAAACAAGTGTGTTTGAAGTAGAATATTGATGACAGAATGCCGTATGTACCGTACTACATGTTTCGCACGGAACGTCACTAGCTCAGGTTCAAAGTACGCTTCCGTTCACATTGCACGTTAGAGCGGTCCGAAGTCCAAACCGCTCTTAATAAGACCCGTTCCTCAAGACTTCTGGAGTGGTCCAGAAGTCCATTTCCTGGACCACTTTGACCGTTCTCACTCACCTAAGAACCGCTCCTGAGGAACGGGTCTTAGTTAGACCGCTCCAACGAAGTGAATGAGAACGGGGTCTAAGTGAGCAATTGTTTTTAGAATGAGATGACACACACACAATGGCTTTTGACTACATGCATTGCTTCAGCCCAAACTTGGTACAAGAGGATTTTGACAATACTTTTAGAAAAGCCTGCTGCTCAGTCATCCATGGCAGCACAATTATGAATATGGTATTATTCGACAGGGTATTAGTTATCCTTTACAATGAAATATGATTCAAAGTCACATAGATTATAACTTTTTATGTACAAGCTATCAAAGTTGGGTGCACTTCTTTTCATACGCACTGTACATTCGTAAAGATTACAAGTTACATGTTCCGGCGACAATTGATCCGCGGTTGATTTCAAGTTTTCAACCCTGTACCCAACACGATACCAAACTCTAATGCTAATTCTAAACCTGATATAAATCCCAATCCCAATCCCTTCACGCGTCTCAGTCTAAACAACCATCTATACAAGAGACTGAAGCTTTCGGTATATCTATGACAAAATAGACCAGAGCAAATGTTGGATCACCGAGGTACATCTCTCTCTCGATCTCTTGATCTCTCTCGATCTCTCTCAAACATATCACTCTCTTTAACCAATTTTTTTACTCTTCCATTTTTGTTTCTATGGTGTCATATATATTCATTCAGTTCATACAACAAAAAAGCATTTATTATACAGGGAGAATATGTGGGAGGAGAGACACAATAAGCAATGCAAGTCAAAGATCAGAAAATTTGAATAGATGAAAATCAAATATTTATTATGAAACTCAACAATGGCATTAAGTGAGAAACAAACTATGATTTTGGAAGTGGGGTACTCAAAGTGAGAAAACTATTAAGATGCTTCTCAATACACCTGAGGTTAACAGGCAGCCAATGCATATGCTGTTGTGCTTATATACATAACGTGAGTAGATATCTTTGGTTTTACCACTGCACATAAAAAATATTAATTAAAAGAGTTAGGAATGTTAATTTTTTTCATCATCTAAATGCAACATTGAGTGGGGTTAGTTTCATGTAGAGCTTTGTTGTGACGGGAACTTTGAACACACATTTTGGAAACAAGAAATTAGACACATGTTGAGCCCCTCCCCTCCTCCTCCCAGAAGTTGTCCTTTCAATTTAGAACTGCCATGAGTCTCTCCTTCATTTCACTGCTTCTTCACTACATGATCATGTGTCATGATCAGGTAATGATGGTTAGCATTGATTATGTGGCATATTTCATGATCTATCTACATTTGAAATCAAGGGCTCCTTGGCATTCCTGCACTACGGTCAGACTAGAAACATTTCCCATCCAACGATTCCAGCAACATGATTTTGATCTAGCTTTTGTAGAGGTGATCTGGTCTGGTGGATTAGTCTCCAGGCTGTGAACCACAAGATATGGGGTTTGAATCCTTGTCACAGCGCTTATTTCCTTGGGGATGACATAAATGCACATATTGGTCTAACTAACAACTACAAAGTCAAAGCAGTGAGTTGGTATCATGTCTCTTGAAGGAAGTATTCAGCTAAGGACTTCAGTGCTTTACCACGGTGAGAAATGTTGTTCTTCTCTTCATTTGGCATCTCAGCATACCTGCAAAAAAAAAAATTTTAAATAATATTTCTTAATTACTAGGAAATGGTTTTAAATGATACAAAGCCAGAGAAAAACAACTTTCTAGCCATGAATGCCTCTCCATATAAAAGATAGGCATGATAGCAATATTCCAGATGAATTTGAACAATCTCAAAAGATCACTGGCTACACAAACACAAGACAAGAGAAATTATTGTTTGTTTCATCGAGGGAGGGGATCGAAGAGACGAGATGAAACTATAGGAACACAACTTTGTATTTCTAGCCAGGAACCTCTCTCCCTATAATAGCAAGCATGAAACTTAGATATTCAACATGAATTTCTAACGGGTCACAGGCTACACTGACATAAGACAAATGACAAAAATAAAAAAATTCATCTTTTCATGTGAGGGAAAGTGTGTTGTATTTTGTTTGAGGTGGAATGGTCTTGTACTTACGTTTGATCAAATCCATCCGGTTGGAAACAAGGATCCCAGCCAAAACTTGTGGGCCCTCTGGGTTCCACTATCCTACCCTGCATCGAAAAGTAGAAAAATGTAGAATGGGGACATCATCCAACATTAACAAATTCATTAGCACTACCATATTACCTCACAAAGTCGTGTGCACCCTTTACAAATAGGTTGTTATTCCACTGCCACTTTTTCAAGAGTTTTACGAATCAAATGATGTATTTAAGATTGTAGGATATAGGCTTCTGTTTCAAGGATCGATGTTATGACTAAAAGTGTAATAATCACAACAACAAAAAATTTGTGTACAGCTAGAAATATAAAATCAACCCAATTAACAGAATAACATAAAACTGAGCTCTAAGTCAGACGTTCAGTTCCGTGCGGGCGCTGTTTTATGCGAGCATACATGTATGGGTGCGTCAAGTATTCTACTCACAAGTCACTGCTATATTAATTGAGAGTGTATTTAAACTTGCAAAATCTATTTATTGATGCTTATATATGACAAAGAACTGCATGTACTAACATAGGAAACAAAATATTTGTTGGTGATTGGTAAACTTTATTCTTGGAATAATATCACATTCCCTAGAACTTCCGTGTAATTTAGAAAATCAGTACAATCTTGACAAAAATATTTCAATGCAACCTTTCACGTAATTTCACACTACAAATAATGTCTACCCATTCGCAAAGTTTATGCTTCCGTTTCTGGATCAGTTGCTTATAAAGCTACACTGAATTATTCCACAGTCACAGAAAGATGTACTCGCAGTTGTGACCTTACTCTATCTATCATAGAAAAAACATTTTCTGGTGATTCTGTGTGATGTGTCCCATGCGACATATGGTATTTATCCATTCATCTTATCCAAAAATGAAAAATCTGTTGATATGACTATTTACCAGGGATACTAGTTTGTTTCACCCAATGAGCCTGTAAAGAGACTTAAGCATGTGGGAGTCCTATATGTGCTGTACACAATGAAGCCTGAAATGGGAGGGTTGTCAGGGACTGAAATCAGACTGTGACCTGAAAACTGGCATCCCTGATTTCCCGATTTACTAATAGTTCTTTTCAATATCACTGACATGTTCAAATGTTATATCAAGAGATTTGTCAATTTTTGATAAAATAAATGGAGAAAAAAATAAGACATGGACATATTGCACAACAAAAGTGACCTTATATGCCGATTCCCTCACCTCTGTCTTTCCGTGAAAAAGCTGTACCGTCTTGACAGCATCTCCTGTGGAATATGCAAACGTGCATAGAGCGTAGGCAGATTTGTCATCCCACCCTGTCAGTAGCCTGTGAAGCCCTAGAAATGTAAGGAATTGTACAGAGAACAAATATTACTGGAAATTAACATGGAAAGCAAACAGAGAATCACTACAAAATTATTGACTGCTGCATATTTCCAAATTGCTATCATTGAATAAGCAAATCACGGAATACATTTTCAAAAAATGTATATATATTTTCTCATTTGTGGAGCCCTACAAATGTAGGATATAAAACTCCTGGAAACATGAGGAGCACAGACAAAATCACTTGGTAGATATCAAGTGTGTCATAATTCCAAATTATTATCATTGAATATCAAGTAAATAGGGCAATAAATTTTCAAAGAAGAAGAAGAAGAAGATTTAGACACATTTTTATCCCTTTTATTACATCTGTCTAGAAGGCACAAGGTGAAAATACAGCACATTAAATCTACATTTATTTCTGTTCAACTAAGAGCAATTTGGTTCATTTCAGTCAATTCAATTAGTCCACTTAAGTCCACTTCAGTACAGTTACGTTCAGTTCAATCACGATCAGTTCATTTCAGTGCAAATTGCTTTCATTTCTGTTCATTCTAGTCCATTTAAGCTCATTTTGGTTTAGTTCAGTTATTTATTAAATGAATTACTTTTCTTCAACATGCTGCCAATAGTACTTTAAGGTTGAACTAGTTTGCATATCATTTTGATTAATAATTTCCGGTACAAACCTGATGGTCCTAATTTGTCGAGAAACCACTTTCTGCAATATAAATAGAAAAAAGAAATAGGTACATTTCAAGGTAAAATATGAAACATACAATAACCAAACATTTTATAATCTTAAGGGAACCAATAACTAAAAACCAACTCGTCAACAAACTCCCATAAAATTTGACGAGCACAGAAATCACACTAGTTAAATTTCAAATGAGCCTCAACAATAAATCAAATTTTTCCTCTATGCTCCGTAACCTTTAATATTTTGAAGGTTTTATAATATTATTTGTCTTACATAATCGTTCTATGTTTTCTGAAGCATACAAACTATTTTTGGTGCTCTCTCTCCCCTTTACATATCAATTTAGATACTGTGTTTTCATTCAAATCATAGGTGCATCAAAAGTAACATAGAATGTGATGAATAGGGGGGGGAGAACAAAGCATTTCTGAGACAATTTTTTGTCTGAAATCATCATGAATAACAAATAAAAATCTGCATTATTCATAAACGAATCTAAGTATCTAAAAAATATCTTTCCACTTTGTTCCTAACGGTACTCAACCCATTCTTATCTATCATAAATCAAAAAAGAAATGAATGTCTGCATCAATCCTGATAAATATATTTATATGTCATATACTCTTCTGCAGTTTGTGTTCCTACTCATACGGATATTCCTATTCCCTCTGTTTTAAGGTGGCATCTTTCTGAGCAGATTTCACAACTGACCAACTCTAAAGGATACTCACATGTAAGGTCCTGGCATGCCACCTAATGCATTGAAACACAAGCAGGTGTCTTCAACTATTAGAGGACCTTGAATCTGTGAAGAAATGCAATTAAAAAAAACAATAACGCACTGTTGATCCTATACAACATGCAGTAAGGAACTGATCTTTGATCGAATGTCCTTTGGCAAGGCATTAATCTACATTTGCCACTCCATACCCAGGAGAGAAATGGGGACCTGGTAGGATGACAAAAGCCTTCGTGTTAGTAATTGCCATATGCACTCACGGCAACCATATGGAAGGAATAATCCCCAGGGAGTGGAGATGGTGCACATTGTGCGTGAATGAATCAGATGACCTGGGTAATAATATCTGTAAAGTGCTTAAAGACAGTGTTTTGTATTAAGCGCTATATACATGTAAATCCATATTATCTTTATGTTACCTTCTACATTCATTACACCAACACTTTAGAGTGTAAGAAGCAGTGGTAGGAAATCCTAAATATGTGACGTGAAATGTTTAGGATCAGTAGACTAAGACAATATCAATCAAACTCTTCAGGACAACATGAGCCACATGGTGAATAATAACTTCCATAAGTTAGAGTCTTTCATTGTACAGGACACACAATACATAAACATTTTGTTGCAATTTTTTTTTAGGGTAAACCCTATATCGGCCTGACTATATATTATTGTAGTCTGTAGGACAATGAGAATACTGATACAATACATAGTATTATGAAACATGTATTGATAAATATGATTGGAATCTTAAAATATTGCATTATTTGGTGCAAGAGAGGGTTGGCTTCATTTGCCAGTAAATTAAGCAAAGAAAGTAAATGTGATTTCCCGGGCATACTCACATGTTTGGCAGCTTCCAGGCATTTTGCTTTGGATATCTCATCTGGTTCACCCTGAAATTCTGGTACTGAAGGAACAAAAAGAAATATTTGTAGTTTAACTACTTTTAATGTGCTGCTTTAAGTTTTAGTATAGTATTGGTATGCACATCCTACCACCCCTCCCCCCCCCCCTTCCCCTCAATAAAAAAATAATAAAAACTATTGTGTTTGATGTTGTGTTTTTTTTGTGTGTTTTTTAAAAACTTTAGAGATGATTGGAACTACAAAATCAAAAAATCAAAGAATAGCAACGAATACAGACACAATAAAGCTTTTTGTCTTGCACTCATCAGAGTAAATCGCAAGAATGAACAGAAAACCGAAATTATCGGACAATGTAAGTGGCAGCCAATCACAGCTCATTATATCTTTGCGCCCTTTGTTCTTTAAGCTTCTACTTATGTTGTCTGATTTTGGCTTTCGGCTTTCTGTTCATTCTTGCAATTTACTCTGATGAGCGCAAGAAAAAGCTTTAGTATATCTGTATACGTTGCTATGCTTCGATTTTGTTTAAACTTTATTTCCTTAGTATTTGATTCAGATAGAGACTTTACAGTTAGTTACAAAGCACTTTTCATTATATTCAACTTAGCCACTGAATCCTGTTCCACTTATTTATCCAGTTCCTTTTACACAGGCTTATTATAAATGTAATTCTTGAATCTCAGTTGCTAACAATACTAAGACTCACATATTCTTTTTCCCATCTTAATGAGGAATATCACACAATTAAACAATTAGCCAATTGGCTCCCAGCTAACACCCCACAATACTCACAATCGATAGCTACTGACTGAACATCAAAGTGCTTTCCAATGATTGCCCTAACCTGATAAAAGAACAAGAAATAAATCACAAATATATCATTGTGGAGTCTACATTTCACACTGAATGTTCATCACTCTTTTTGCTAAGCTTCTACTGAACTTTGGAACAAACTACCCTTACATGTCAAAAACTGTCAAACTGTCAACCAATTCAAAACTTGGCTTAAGACACATTTATTCAAAATTGCTTTTGATGATTAACTTCACATTGATGTATATTTCATATTATGTATTGTAATTTGTAGGTTTATTTGTAATTTTTTGTTCAATATATAATTGTTTGTCACTGTATTTTGTTTGTGGAAACTTAGGTGGAAAGCACTTTATAAGCACTGTTTTATTATTATTAGTATTATTATAATAATCAAAGGAACAAGCACAAAGGTTCTAGACATTGAGAAAAACAGGTAATGTAGATATGAACAAGTAGGGTCTAGTAGACCCACACTTCAATAGAGAGATAATCAACCTGAGCATGTATTTGTAAAGTAACTGTGGGAAGTAACTGTGGGAAGTAACTCTGGGAAGTAACTGTGGGAGGAAACTGAAAAAGAAAGACAAAATTCCCTTGTCATAATAGATGTAACAAACATGACAAGAAACTCTTCTTTTTTTTATTATTAAAAAAACAATTAAAAATATTTTTAAAAACGCTGTTACATTTAGGGCCTAGGTGGTAGATAAGGCAGTCAAACATGCCTTAGGTCCTTAACACACACTCAAGTTGACATTAAAACCAAACTGAATAAAAAGGAATCAAATAGTATCCTCATATTATATTACAGGCAGAAATGGCAAAGAAGATGCGACTAAACAGTGTCCCCATTAACAAGTACGGTATCCAAAAATCAATATCAGTGTGTTGTAAACCACAAGAATAGTAAGACCATTTTGCACTGTTAAAGAATGGACAACATTTGCTTATATCAGATCCTCCTCCTTCTAATTGAGGAGTCATGGAAACTGTTTGAATGCACTGTTAAACAGAGTGTAGGCAAGCACATTCCTAAAGCCAATACAGGACAAAGTGCTCATCCATCATGGATGACTATAACCACAAGAAAACAACTAAAGGATAAGCATAAAGCCTGGAACAAGTACCAAAAGAACAGTCCTGCGGAAAACTGGAGGATGTACAACAACAACACAGCCATAGGCTCACTCTGCACTTTAAGAAAGGAAGAATGATCCTTCTAATTATAGCCTATTAGCTTGACAGCAGTGGTATGCAAGATTATGGAAAAGCTGGTACGTAAAGTCATACTACAGCATCTAGAGGAGGAAGATTTACTCTAAATGACAATCAACATGGATTTCGTAGTGGCAGATCATGTTCTACACAGTTACTAGAAGTATTAGAGAACTGGACTAAGGCCATCGATGATAGACACGCCATTGACTGCATCTACCTAGACTATCAAAAGGCATTTGATAGTGTCCCCCATAAACGACTTCTCTGTAAACTAAAAGTGTATGACATTAATGGTTGCCTACTCAACTGGATTGAGGCCTATTTGTCAGGTACATGTAGATCTCAGAGAGTAATAGTCAGTGGAAGATTATCCATGTCACTTCCAGTCAGCAGCGGAATTCCGCAAGGTAGTGTACTAGGCCCCACCCTTTTCATCTGCTTTATTAACGATCTACCAGAATCTGTCAAGTCTAACATGAAGCTATTCGCGGAGCTCTCTTTGATAGTCTCTCTCCTTCAGTGCCCATGCGGCTGATGTTGCCAAAAGGGCCAATGTAAAACTTGGCATGATTAAGAGATCTTTCACAGCCTTAAATGAGAAAGGATGGCTCAAGCTTTATAAGGCCATTATAAGACCTACTTTGGAATATTGCAACTATATGGGCCCCTGTCTTAAAAAAGGATGAATATCTACTTGAGAAAGTACAACAGAGAGCGACTAGACTCCTACCCCATCTTCCCACCCTATCTTCGCCATCTACTATCCTGAACGATTAAAGATTCTGAAACTACCTACTCTCTCATACAGGAGACAAAGAGCTAAATTAATTAAAAACTATAAGATTTCAAGAGACTTGATCGAATTGAGCTAAAAAACTTATTTCAGATCGACGACAATGGCAGAACTAGAGGTCATAGCATGAAACTAAAAGAGCATAGAGTAGAGTCTCCGGTGAGCGGCACTCTCCGGTGGGCGGCCACCGGTCAAGGTCAAAGAAAAAAGTATATGCAAATCATTTATATGCGATTGAAAACTACCCTGGACTCCCAGGTAAGTTCTGCTTTGTCAAAAACGTCCATAGCATAAGTACTTATCAGTACGGCATATCCGTCAACGTTGTCGGAAATCTACGACACCAGTCGCCGATAGGAATTCCAGCAGGTGCTAACTGACAAGTTACGAGACTAAGACATAACTAGATCAATATTGTAGCTCTATTCGTCTGATTGGAGGTGAAATTTGATGTTAATTTGGGAGTATGAGGTCTGAGGTCTGTCATCTATCGCAGAAATTTTGATCATGCCACCGCAGAGCTAGTTGCATGGCCATGGGGTGGCCGCTTACCGATGACGTAATTGATGGCCTACCCCGCCTGCGGCCGGGGGTGTCAATATACATATAACATACGGGTTTGTGTATAACGGTATATGAACTAAGGTGTGTACCCATTATGACCCGCTAGTTTCTAGTAGTCCATACCCCGTTCCTCCCCGTACGCATTCTAGTCAGGATGTTCCATTCAAGGAAAAGGTGAATTTGTTTAAAACTTCACAAATTGACCGTAACAATTAAGAGATAAACAATGATTTATTTTGGTTACCCGTAGTAATTTGGTACATGTTTTGATTGTGACATTGCGCATATAGCTTTGTGACGTAGCGTGCATGGAAACATGGAAGGGTGCATGGAAATGAGCACTTCAAATATTTTTTTTCTTTTTCAGTCAACACCCCCGTTGAGCCCAACAAATTGCATATGATTTCCTCAAGCAGTTCCCCAAAGTTGACAGCCCTGATTAAACATGAAAATTATGCCTAGGCCTAGGGTCTACGTCTATTCAGCTCAGTGGGACGCGACGCCCAGCTCAGCATACAATTGTAACCGAGCGGTCGGGTATCGTCTTCTTCGCCTACTCCAGCCGCCCAGTAGATTACCGGTACTGGTAGGTAATTCGCCACACACAAAAACCGAACGATTTATCTACACTAGTCTAGACCGACATCTATTCATGCCATTTATATACCTCTTCAAGCTTGTTCTTGTTTCCTGTCACAAATGTTAATGACCTCCTTGTTGTCTGCATGATTTAATCATATGTCTCCAGCAGTAACGAAGAACTTAATCTAAAAAACAGTCGCTAGCGCTAGTCGGATTCTTCTTAGGGTAATGGGGAAAACAAACAACCTATGGTATCTTTAAAAATTCAAACCAGTATCCCCGATAAGGCTACTGCAATAGATTATTTTCATAATGTAATCAAATTTAAGATCTCAAGTTCCTCGTTACAAATTGCATACAAATTGTTTCTAGGTAGAACAAACATTATGGCCCGTCCTACCTAACACGTAATGTATGCAATTCCCATACTGTCTATTGAACTACCACTGTTCGTATCAGGTTTTTCATTAATTTGTAACAAGGCACTTAAAGATTTGGCATTATAATGCAGCCTCTCGTTAATATATCACATGTTTGTATTTCTTCAAAGCCCCCATGAGGGGCCGTTCACGAAATGAAATACAGTATTGTTTGTCTTTATTCCGTCATATGAAAAGAATATACAATAACAAAATTATTAAAAGAAAATTATAAAAATAATAAACATATAACATACAGTTTACATAAGTAAACAAAAAATAATGAGGCATTAAATTGAAGAAAAAAAAATCAGAACGAAAGAATGTACAACGAAATAAGCACCCCAAAACAGAGAAACATGCGGCTGGATAGCCCATTTCAGCTGCACTAAGCATAGGGCAGAGTGGTCTTCCATTGGTATCAGAAAGAAAAAGAAAAGGAAAAAGAAGAAGTACATGTAGTAGAAAAAGAAGATTGAAGGGGAAAAGACAATATAAAACAAGAACAATGTTATTTCAATTTATATTTAAAAAAATACAAAATAAACAAATACAAAAATTATATGAAGGTCTCACGGTATTAATTAAATCAGCTGTGAATAGCTCGGGGAATGCTGTTGTATAACTCACAATTTATATATATGAAAATCAATTTCTAGAATTTTGCATTACTGCTACAAGAGTAAGAAATATACTCCTTAATGATATAATAGCATTCTTACTACTAATTACCATACATTACTAATATTACACTACCGAACTTATAAGAATACATGGGAAACAAGATTTTTTTACCTTAAATTATCAAGGTGATCTTAAACTAAATCTTGCATATACAAAAGAATCACATTCTGGTTCAGTAATTCATTGCATGATTTGTTTACACTAAGTCAATAATTCATTATTTTAAAATGTTTTATTAAAATTTATATGTCACATAATCATAAAGTGAAAGGACTACATAAGACTGATGGAGCAGAACCAGGGAGGGGCGCAGTGTACGATGGAAGGGGAGAACTGTAGCCACATCCCCTCACCTATTTTTAGTAGGTGCATATAACTGCAGTTCCTGTCATGGGCTGTCAGTCTACTGGCATGTCCTGAGCTATAGAAAATAATTGTTTTGGAAGTGAATCTAATGTTCAGTATTAAAGTGTGGGTTCAAAGAAAATCACAAATATGGAAAATAGCGTATCACTAAAAACTGGTAAGCTAACAGATGGCCATCGTACAAGTTTTAGGTCAACTACATTATTTTTTACTGTATCTGTCGGCCATTGACTGCATGTGTGTGTGTGTTAGGTTTTTACAGACGTGTATCAATCAGATATGATTATTTACGTCTGGGGACCGACCTTTAACGTCACCATCCGAAAGACGTGACTCAGTTTCGAACCTGCGTCCTCGGCTGAATCAGTTTGTAACTTCCACTGTTAGCTGGATTACAGGCGCACGCCACAACGCCTATAGTGTGTGTGATTGGGTTTTTACAGACGTGTATCAATCATATATGATTATTTACGTCTGGGGACCGACCTTTAACGTCACCATCCGAAAGACGTGACTCAGTTTCGAACCTGCGTCCTCGGCTGAATCAGTTTGTAACTTCCACTGTTAGCTGGATTACAGGCGCACGCCACAACGCCTAGTGTGTGTGTATTGGGTTTTTACAGACGTGTATCAATCAGATATGATTATTTACGTCTGGGGACCGACCTTTAACGTCACCATCCGAAAGACGCGATTCAGTTTCGAACCTGCGTCCTCGGCTGAATCAGTTTGTAACTTCCACTGTTAGCTGGATTACAGGCGCCCGCCACAACGCCTAGTTCTGCACCCCATCCTAGTATATAGCTTCCAGAATGAACTGCAAACGGGGTTAATACTACAAGGTTCAATGTTCAAGCACTGGACCTCCGCTGGCATTCTGTAATAAATGAAAAGATTTTAAAAATGACACATTACTAGTAAATTGCCAATAATAATAGATAAGGTGCATATGTTTCTTTTCTTTTTTAAACATTTGATTGGGTTATTTGGCAAAGAATGACCCCAAACAAACCCCTTTTAACTCGAGCGCGCGCGATATCCTTCAGCGGGTTCTTTGAATGGTCAATTGAAATACATCACGTGGTTTGAGCAGGCGAACCAATCACATTTGAGATTATCAGTGCGTACACCCGAATCAAATTAACGCCCTCTCGCACCGCCTGGCGAAAATCATCGAATCACCGATGGGCAATCGCCATTAAACCACTAACAACAGCAAAGGCATTTTAATGGCATCTGGCGCCCAAAATATACTGTCTATAACTGTAAGTGATTTCAGGCCTACCGTGCTACAGGCTATTGTTATGCTAATGTTGGAATTCCCGCGAACATGTACTGTACGTAGTACCTTCTACTAGGGACTTTTATATTTTACACGACGAGAACGTGGACTGCCACGGTGATATCCTTTTAAGGTAATGTGACGTCCTTTTAAGGCACTGCCGGGCACGGGCCAGTGCCCTGAAAGAATGGCACACGTGGCAGTCCACTACGTCGACGTGCAAATCTAAAAGTCCCTACTGTCTGATTTGAATGGCAACTTGGTGTATCGGCCACGCCTAAAAACTAATCGTCTTCAGCTGTTTACCAAAAATAGCATTGCGTTATTTGAACTAGAACAATAGACCATTTTCGTAATGTAATCAAATGTAATGCATAAAATTAATATTTGTTAAATGCCATGTTACAAATTATGTTATACACATGTTACAAATAATTGTATTTTGATAATCAGAATGCAATTTTGTTGGATCTCAAATTGGAGGTACACGTATTTCAATCAGTATGAACATCAAGTAAATCATTGTTTTCAACTGGTTATGTAACGCTGGATGGCAGTGTGTGGGATATGTCTTGGGGGTTCACAGGTGCTATATAGGAATTAGGAATGTTTGGAACAAACAGATTCCCAATGAAAGGATGTGCAGTGTGCAGTCGATTCTAATAAATCAAATCAAATAAATATATTGTCCAAATACAATATAAAGAACAGTTTATTCCCAATGGTCAGTTTCAATCTATCTACTGTTCCATACATATTTATTATAAACGGCGTACAATATAGCTTATATTTCATATTTGATTTGGATTTTTTTTTTCATTTTTCTGCACAGTATTCATCAACACCAGTAATCAACAAGAATACAACAAATTATAACTTTATCGCTTACTCGATTCATGCAGAGGTTGTATTTGAATAATCATATAATTGACGATTTACTGACACCCTTAAAGGCACTCTGTAGGTTAAAGATTCTCAGAAGCCAAATGGTTTTATTGACTGAAACTGATGTTTAAACTATAGAATATTAAAAGCTAAACCATCCTCATTTCTCTCTTTCCGTCTCTCCCTCTTCCCTCTTCATAAATGTTTCAATGCGTGATTATAATTCTGATGGGACTAATTTACTTTTTATTGGATTTGAAAATGATCTTGTTATACACTTACTGTACAAGTATATCTATTTTCCTGTTCTCTCTCTCTCTCTCTCTTTCTTTCTCTCTCTCTCTCTCTCTCTCTCTCTTTCTCTCTCTATTTATCTCTCTATTTATCTCTCTATTCCCCTCTCTTTGATTCTCTCTCAGCTCTTTCTCATTTTCATGCTACCTACCCGCCCCTTTGAGGTGCCCCTTTTGCTCCAATGCCCCCAAATTGAAAAAAGTATGGGGTATTTGACTATTTGTATAGATCTATATAAAAATATGTAAAATAATTTGATTCCATAAACAAAAGCACTATGTGAGATTGATTTCGTGACAAAATCAATTATTTGGAGTGATTTTGTGACGTAATCACATATTTGTTACATGGCGCCCCTTCGACATAATATTATTCCTACAGGGAGACAGAGATAGGGATATACTTGACATGTCAAGTAACATTTACCACGTGGACATTAGTTCTTCGTTATTTCGAAGCGATTTGCTACCATGAAGATTTGTGTACGGCTTTATGAATATCCACGCAGCCAGTGACGTTAGTTCTATTCTTGGTTATAACTTGGAAATGACGAAAACGGATACTGTGTATACTCCAAGAGTAGAGAGTGATGCAAGACATGTTTTAGAGTCGATCGATCGATCGAAAGAGAGAGAATAGGTGAGAGAGAGAGAGACTGGGCTCAGGAGAGAGACGGAGAGGGGTAGAGAAAGTATGAGGATGCATACAAAAAAGGAAAAAAGACTGCAGTTGTTAGAGAGAAGTTGACAAAGACGAAAATAATTCAAATATTACATTTATTATGTTCACACCAATAAGGATTCCACTTTTAAGTAACAGAGAAAAAATAGATGTTTTGGTCCGCGCAATACAATAATTGATTTCATTGAAAAGAGTAAAATGCCACTTTTTCATATACTACCAAATGAATGAAGTAATGCATCTAAATGATGTCACTTTTATTTCGACCATATTACCACTGCCAAATAACGCTCCACCTGCTACACTGGAGCAGCACTGCACGTGACATACGTGGCGCCCCATGGACATATGCCTACAGAGAGACAGAGACAGTGATATACTTGACATGTCAAAGTAATTTTTACCACGTGGACATTATTTTTCCTTCGTTATTTCGAAGCGATTTGCTATAATGAAGATTTTTTTTAAAACGGCTTTATGAGTATCCACGCAGCCATTGACGTCAGTTCTATTTGTGATTATAGCTTGCATGACGAAAACGGATACTGTGTATACTCTAAGAGTAGAGAGTGATGAAAGTGATGTTTAAGAGTCGAGAGACAGAGAGAGAGAGAGAGAGAGAGAGAGAGAATAGGTGAGAGAAAGGAAATAGGTGACAGATGAGTGAGGGGGCTAGGGGAGAAGGATATAGGGAGGTGGTAAGGGTGACGAGAGGAAGGGAAAAAAACATGACACAACACAGGGAGACAAATTGACAAGTAGAGAGAGAAAATCAGACGGAGTTAAAGGTATGTGACAGAGAGAGAGGGGAGAGAGAAAGATAGAGTCAAACAGGGGCAGATATACCTGATGTCGAGACGCTGCGACATAATTGAGATAATGATCACGTTTGGGAAGTAAAATAAATAATGCACAAATTATCACCAATATTGACATTTACCATTTTCCATAACGATAAGGAATCTTTAAATTCCATGCAGTGCTGCATGCCATGACGTCAGTTTCTATTCTGGTCACAATTACAGTATACACGAGAAGGCACATACCCGATGAGAAAACAAATCACGCACGCGACATTTTGAATTCAATAGACCATTTACATATACCGTTCTCTAACCTTGACTTGTATTTACCCATATTCAATATAAATAGTAGAAGACAGAGAGAGAGAGAGAGAGAGAGAGAGGGGGGAGCGAGAGAGAGAGAGAGAGAGAGAGAGAGAGAGAGAAAGAGAGGGGGTAGAGAAAGTATGAGGATGCATACAGAAAAGAAAAAAACAGCAGTGGTTAGAAAGAAGTTGACGAAGACGAAAAAAAAAATATTACATTAATTATTTTTAAATCAATGAGGATTCCACTTTTAAATAACTGACAAAAAACAAAGATTTTAGTCCGCGCTATACAATAATTCATTCTTTGAAAAGAGTCAAATGCCACTTTTCGGATACTACCAAATTAATGAATTAATGCATCTAAATGATGTCACTTTTATTTCGACCATATTACCACTGTCAAATAACGCTCCATCTGCTACACTGAGCTGCACTGCTTATCACAGAGCAATAGTCATTCATGCTTGGCTGCAACCCCTTTGTTGATTAATACTAGTATTTACGTCACTGCCAGCAGACAACACGCCTCGCTCAACGCACAATTCAATTACAAAGGCACTGAATCCAATTGTTATTGTTCTCGTCTGAACTACCAAACACGCACGTCACGAATTGCGAAATTCCCAGGTCTGACTCTATTTAGTCGCGGTATGCAAAGCGACGTGTTCTTAACATTTTGCGTGATGGAAAATGCATAAATACAGGCAGATAACAACGCAGATGTCAGATTGTCATATCATAGCAGAATTGAGCAGTAGATAATATATGTTTTTCTTCAATAATTAGGGTTATTTCAGTTTCAATACGCACGTTTACCAATATAATTATATGCTCCTTACAGCGAACAAGTTATATATGACAGCAGAGAGAAAACTATACAATTTATGTAGTTATATATTGTTTTTAGTATCACCACACATCAAACGCGAGAAGATAGAAGGAAGATCTGGAGAATAACCGACCTACAGGAAACCAGCACACTTCGAAATTCTAGGTATAATGAATTACACATTATAATTTGTCATTGTTTGTTTGTTTGTGACGGGGATACAACATTAAGCACATGCACGTAATCATTTCAGAGTATGAGGCCTTTGACAGCATTCATGTAATTTAGTCTGCAAGACTATAATCCACACTAGGACTTCCCCTTTTAAATTACCCCATTTACCCTCAGGCAACTAGGGTAGTGCTAAGGTTGTTCAGATCCAAATGTCATTGTCCTCGATCGGTACCTTTAATTTCAAGTTTAGCAAATTTATGAATATGACTAAGAATCTAATTTCATTTCTTTTCTTATTTTGTTACGAAACGTGTCAGGACATCAGACGCAATTTAAAAGGCAAACCATTGTTCCTTTTTTTCGAAGCAAAGGTGAAAAACGTTTGACTAACTTTTTTTTTAATGGTCAGATGAGACAAAAAATATCCGTTTATATAACACGATCGTATTCTCTGTTCATTACGTTTGAAAATGAATCAAATATTGGACAAAAAAAATCCACAACCTTTTCTCTTTTCCCTCCAACAGAACCTTCCAGTTTTTAAGTGGATCATCTGTATTTTTAGTCCACCACATCCATCTGAAAACTGTTTTTTTGTCTGGAGACTTTCCTACTAAATCGCCAAGATGATGACCGTTATCAAGAGCACCTTCTGTAATAGCCGAAGCCCAGAATATGACGTGGTCAAGACTCAGAACGTGAGTACAGCAATATTTATCAAGAGAGAGAGAGGGGGAGGATGCCAGGGAGGGATATGATGAAATAGAAGGGAAGGGAGGTATATAGAATAGATATACAGAAAGAGAGAAAGAGAAAGAAAGAAGAGGTTTTCAAATAATGAAGTGAATTTCAATGGTTTCCCCCTTTTTAACCCCATTACAGAGAGCGTATGAAGAAAGAATGTACAGTCCTTCCGTATGGGTTTCTACGAGTACGATCATCAATCCCGTTATTGCCTCCGACAACGGTACCACCGCCAAGAAGGATGAAAATGAACCGTGTTGCAAGCTTTTTGGCTACATACAGGGACAAAACGAAGGCAGTAAGTGATGAAAGTTTAGACATAGTCAGACTTACTTTACCAAAGTAGTTTTTATGAAAACGGACTATTAAACCCCTAAGAATGTTTCATATAAAATTGAGGCAAAACTTCACGGGATGTCAATGTAAGAATAATTTTGTTCAAATCCAACAATGTTTCTAAAATAGCCCTATCTCTAAAATAATATAATATTTGACAAAATTCATATTTTACCGACTACCTTCTAAACCTTCTCAAGTTGTAAAAAGCAGGGCGGTACTTCACATGTCGCTAACTTAGTATTTTTTTCTGAAATTGTGTTTAAGACTTATTGTCCCCCAACCACAACAAAAATTAAAATGTGGAAATGAGTGGCTATTATCTTTTATAATTCTGAAACTGTAAATATATATATATATGGTGTTTGGGCACCAGGAGTGGACAGCTAGGAGCATGGGTTGTGCATTTCAAAGATCCTGTACAAGAGTATAATTATCTCGAAGGGTAGGGTTGTATCCCGAAGGGCCGGTCAGTATTTTTTTATCAAGGACCGGTCATTTTCTTGTCGCAGGGCCGGTTGGTCGTGGCAAAGGCCTACATGTATACTAAAGTGCGTCGTTCGCATCGAAATTCCCAGCGTGAATTGATTGATTTGTTATTAGCCAGATTCTCAAAATAGTTTTTCCCCTTTCTCTCCTACCCAACAGATCATTACATGGACATGACTTTTCCTGTGATCAATGATTACACAACAGAAAATGGTCCCAAGGGCGAGTCCAAGCGAACGCTGTCCTTCTTTGTTCCTAGAGAATTCGAGGAGAAGACCCCACTACCAACTGATCCTGATATCTATATCAACCAGCAACCCGCCATGACCGTCTATGCAATGTAAGTAAGCGTATAGGAGTGAGGGGGTATTGATGGATTGAAGCCTTTGAAGGGATTATAAGGGGCACAACCGACCCATGACCACACCCCTCTCTTAATCTGGAGGAGGTGAGGGTGGATCTCTAGCCAGATGTAATCTGTGTGCATTAACAATCGACTGGATACCTTGATTTTTAGCATAAAAGATAATAATACACAACTAAGGGGTCATTTAATGTATGTATCATGGGCAAAGGACAGTATTACTGGACAAAATATTCGTTTTGTTCCCGACTGGGCATTAACTATATAAATGTTAGTGAATGAATATCAAAAGCCTTCATGTCGATAACCCCCCCCCATGGTGCCACCCCTGCTTGTGTTCACCATTGGTGTCCCGATGTTTTAGTATATACCCGACTCTTGATAAGGGCATGGGTGTAAGTAGGCCTAATTTGTTTCTACAATAATTAGCTCTCCGATCCATCTTCTAAGCACCATAAAATATACGGCAGGATATTCAATAAACAAACAGTGTAATAAACATAATTATATTATAATCTTGTTTCGTTCTGAATAGCAATATCAATGGTACTGCTCACATCTTTGCAAATACCATAAAGACTAAATGTAGCGCATTATGTGCATTTCCATCACCAAGGCGACCGCTAAAGTCTTACGAAAGTAACTTAACACCTTAATATTATCTCTTTCTTTCTGAAATAAGGAAATTTGGCGGTTTTGCCAACGATGAGAAGTGCCTGAAGGAGAAAGAGAAGTTCATGGCCATTTTGGAAGCAGATGGGGTCAAGGTCAAAAGGGATGTCTTCTATTGTGCTTTCTACAACACTCCCTTGAAGCTTTTCAACAGAAAGAACGAGATATGGCTGGTTAAGGAGATGGCAGAGAGCAAGGAGCAACCCTTCGTAAAATCAACCATCCTGGATGTGGAGCGCGAGCAGTAGGACCATGCAGTTCAATAAATTGTTTCTTACCTAACTGGCGGGGCGATGATTTGTTTTTGTTTTGTTCAAATATACTTAAAACAACACTGAAATAAGATATAACAGTGTTCTGTTCACAAAACAATTACGCATAAAAACTTTAAACCTCACGGTTAAACTAAAAGTGTATTTTACTCTATATTAAACAGGTGTATGGGTGTAACCAGGGAGGTGAGCTCATCGTTTAACAAACAACCGTTAAACATTTTGAGAGAAACGGAAAGAATATTATGCAATTAGCTCCCGTACTCCGAACGTATCAGAGTATTGTAAATATTTAATTGAAATATGAAATGATGTTGTAACTTGTTACTGATCAACAGGAGATGAAACTTCATGATGCTGCTAAGTATAATCTTTAGATTATGCAGACCATGTTGCTTGTTTGGTAGAAATTCATTGGATTGTTTGGGCATTAATCAGAGATAAGTTGGAATATATTTTTCTCGTCAGAAGCAGGATAAGAATGTATTTGGTTGTGCAGAAGATTGTTTCTTCTATATTTTGTATATTTTTTGTATATTATATATATATATATATATGAAAAGGCGCTATTCATGAATGGTGTTCAGTACTTACTATGTCTATTCCCCTTTATTTTCCTTCTTACTTTCCAGGTTCTTTCTTATTGCATTGTCTTTTTCTTCATTGTCTTCTGCTGCACTTTTAAGTCAATATACGAAGATTTTAACTAATATGATACTGGGAATTCATAATCTTCTTGTTCAATACCTTTATTATTTCATGATATTCTATCTTCTTACGACCGTCCCTACCTCTCTTTGTTCTTTACCTCGCATCAGCTCTCTTTCCCTTTCTCTCTCTATCCTTCCCTTTCTCCTGACTTATTCCCTTCTCTCCCCCCCACCTCGATCTACTGTCCTTCTTTCTCTATTCACCCTCTTTCCCCTTTACTCTTACTTAGTGCTCATGCTACGGGTAACTTTACTTTAATATCTAATATGTCAACGTCTATATATATTTATCACTTATATATTTCGATTATTTCTGTTTTTGTTGTTCATATATCATATGTATTTTTAATGCTTATTAAAAAGCCCATGCAACATTTCCATTTATTTTAACCTCGACGAATAAATTGAATTGAATTGTCTAGGGGCACAATATGTCAACTGTACGACGAAGTATTGGAAATACAAGCTATTTATCAGGAACCTATAATATACAATCACTGCTTTTCAAAAGGTTCTCACATTCTACTTAATCTATCATATGAATTGAGTATCATTGAGACGTGCTCATACTAGATGTATATATACATAATTTCAATTTTATATGTCTGTCTATATTTTTTGTAAAATGTGGAACAAATAAACTTAAAACTTGAAACTTGAAACAAGCATATTTAACTTAATAAGAAATGTCTTGCAAAAAGTGATCCCTTGCATTTCATGTAATGTCTTTTACACGTATTCCCTTGATTTGATAAATACCGGTATAGGTTTTTATCAGATTTTTATTTTTATTCAAAAAATTATAAAAACATGTGAATAAATGCTGCAACGATTATTTTTGATAAAGTCGAAATGTGATTTATCAGTCATTATGATCATGATTAATCATTGGCATTTACAAGTCACATAACCAGTACTATTAGGTGGGTGGGAGAATTAAAGACACATAACAAGCAAAATACAAACTTTTAAAGTTTTCCTCAATAAAACAGAGAGGAAAAAACAGAGTCAGAGATCTTAGGAGAGAAAAGGGGGAAAAACAGATACCGGTAAAGAGATGGAGGAAGAGTGAAAGAGAGGGGGTAGACCAATCTAATCATTAAGTCAAGTAGAATACATTTAATTTTTGTCCCAAAGAATTTGCATTGTTTTGTTTTAAGTGGAAACATAAATACATGAAAAGGAAGCTACTCTTCCCATCCTTCCCCCCCCCCTCACTCCTTCTCTCTCTCTCTTCCTCTCCCTCCTCCCTCTCTCTCTCTCTCTCTCTCTCTCTCTCTCTCCCTCCCTCTCTCTCTCTCTCCCTCCCTCCCTCTCTCTCCCTCCCCATCTCTCTCTCTCTTTCTCTCTTCTACAGTGGTGCAAATGAACATACAAGTACATTGTTTGACATGAATGAATAATATAAACACCAAAGTACATTTGTGCCAAGTCATTTAATCTCAAACATATACATTTATTTACATAATTATTTGTTGAATGAAATGCGATTGTCATCTCCATGATATGCAATTTTTATTCCTGGTATATGAACATTGTTTCATACACCTCCATCCCAAGGTCACTTTCAATGATCAAAAATAAACATTAGCTCCAGGATTATCTGACATATACATTATAAACAAAAACTACTTTGTAAATAGGCAAACACAATAACTTAATGGGATAGAAAGGATCATAGAGTTAAACTTCACATGCATGTCACTGAACAATAGAGAATACTATACAGATGTTCAGTTCACATTGAATTCAACATGGCTTCACTTTTTGTCATTGTTACAGTGATTCAAAGTAGAGCCATCTTCAGGTACAAGGTGATATACTGCTTTCAAAAAATCCATTCCAGCAAAAATAAATTAACAAATGAAAAATAATAATATTGAGATACATAAGACAGCATGCACAAAATATCAGAATAACAAAAAAGACAAGGGATTTAAACACTGTTCATTCTCTCTTTCTCTTTTCGCGACTCTCTGATGCATCATCTAAAATGGTTCTTTAAAGTTGTCGGATTAACTGAATATGGTTCTTATCATGTATTTGTATTTGCTTTAACCTGTTCCCTCCAAGATTTTGTATTTCCAAATAGACTTAATACATAGCACACCCGGTTCTCATAGGCAACTGGTCAACCGTTTTTACTGACAGAATATCTGAAATGGGGGAGGGGTTCTCTATGCCCTCCCCTCCCCCTCCACCTGCCAGCATTATTCAGAAGATGGGGGTAGGGGTTAGATGCCCAATCTTTGACAATCTTGTATGGTGTATTTTCTTCTTTCGCTCTCCATGCCTGGCTGCTTTAAGGCATTTTACTTACTTTATATTTTTACGGGAAAATTGTTGTCTTATCCAGCAGAAAAAAGACATATTCCTACACCATTCTAAAAAAAAAGAAGGATAGTCTATTTCATGAAAATGTCTGAAAAGCATGTAAGCCACACTCTCTGTTATTACAGAATGTATGATCCTCCTGATTGATTTCAAAATCTATATGAAGAAAAACAGCCTCTGAATCTTAACATTGATATTATATTATTAGCTATTCAGCTATTCAGCTATTATTTAAGCAAAAACAGATGTATTGACCTTTGGAAATGCACCCGTTAATATCCACTCATTCCTCATCTAATGCATAAATTTGTAATACCATAAATTGGAAATCAACACGGTTTTTCAGTCATCTACAATGAAACGTAGCACAGAATATATAGTAGAACAGTAACTAAATCTGGTTTCACAAAATATGTGATTAGCATTGCATAGTTTTGATCCATATTTTTCCAAGACATGTTATGAATAATGTAAGAAAATAGATCTGTAATTCACATGAAATATTCACTACTCTTTTAGTCTAGAAAATTCAATAGTCAAATAATGTGGAAGAGGCAGATTTCGACGACAGGGTGTCAATTTTTGTTTTCTGGCTTGGTTGATTGTTTAGTGTCTCAGTTTTGTCATGAAAACATAATGCGACCCCTTAGCCTGGTCAGATATGGTTCAACATATTTGATCCACAATTAGGGGAGCTGTTCACATATCATCTTGCCATCATTTACTCAGCTGTTGAACAAAGATCTGGACGACCTTAAAGAAGAGTTGCTCCTTGGCTTCTGTGAATGCAGCATTGAGGGAGGCCTTGCTCATCACAGAAGTTGCTGAGCCAGTGCCAAGGCGGGCAGAGGAGGTTCCGGGGCTCGCATCGGACGGGAGCCAGGCTTGCCCCGCCGGAAATACCTCTGTAGACTGATCAGGAATGTATTCTGTAGGGTCAAAAAAATATATATTTTAGTCCTATTCAGCTCTGATCTTCCTACATTAAAATCTTATTCAGAATCAATATCATAATCACATCATCACTATAATCATCATTATCATCATCATTATCATCATTATCATCATTATCATCATCATCATCATTATCATCACTATCGTCACCATCATCATCTCAACCACTACAATCACCATGGCCATCACACCATCACCATAATCCCCTTGCTTCTCCTCTTACCAATTCTGAACCCAGTTCTCTCTTGAGAAGTTGCCTATCTCTGGTCGGTACAGCAGGATCCCTGAACGTCCTCATCCCCTGTGCCATGATCAGATGAACAGCATTCTCAAGAACAAATAACAGCACTGGCCTGATAGACAAAAACATCCATGAAATTTGTTTTACATGACTGCTAAGAAATGTGTATGCTTGTAAGTAAGCAATTATGGGACCGACAGCTTTAAGTCCTCTCTGAGGGACTTAGTAATGAAGATTAATGCCTTACCAAAGGGCACTAGTGCATTGACTTGGTTTTGAACCCAAGACCTGCAGGTTACGAGACCACTGCTCTACCATTGAGCTATCGTGTGTCCTCCTCAAACAGCGCTTTATTCCTTGATTTTCAATAAAGAGATTTATGGTTTGATTCACAGCCCTGTACCAATGTCCTTCGGCAAGGGCTTAATCTATATATGCCACTCTCAACCCGGTGTCGTAAAGGGGTTAAAGAGGTACCTGGTGATAGGATATTCATTGACTAATGGAGCACTGTAAAAACAGCTGAGCTAAAGCCAGAATAATAGCAAGGGTGGAAGGAGCATCAAGGGATGCCTACCATGAACATTGTATGAGAATACAATAATACTCTAATTATCATTTCAGTTACTATTGAATGTTCCATTTGGCTAGGTCACAAAATCTCAGTTCTGACTATCACTAAGTGAAATCTTTCAAAAAATAAAATAAAAGTTTCTACCACGTAACGGACCTTGTTTGCCATCTACAGTATGCAACTGCTGTAACTACACTATAAGCTGTTATATAACCTGAAATGTTGATGAACACATGCCTATATATGGAGAATTAATTCAGAAGTGTATCTCCATTTCTTACCTTTGCATGGTCTTTGCATCAGAGGGGGAAGCGGCATTTTTCGGATCTGTCACCTTCATGGGTGATTTATTAACATCCAGCTGAAAAATGTGAAAATTAGTATGAAGTGTTGTTACGATTAAAGGGTTGAAGCTAGATATACTTCATTTTCTACATTTCTAAAGGCTTGGTCAGATTCGGCGTGGTAAACCGCTGCAAAAAAGGCTGTTTTTTGGTTTTTGTTTATGTGTAAATGAATTGCAACTGAGCCCAACAGAAGACTTGCATGTATTCACTGAGCTCTTGTGTTATAAGATACAGAAGTATGAAGCCTATTACACTTTACATCATAATAACAAAAGCTGCAACGGTTTTTCCGCGTCATATCTAAACGAGGCTTTATACACCTACTTGCATGTTGTGCTCATAAAAACACTACAGAAACAGTGATTTACTTCAAGTGATTGAAGGGGCTAATGTGAGAGGAGGGGGGACGGGGGTTCATACACTGAAAAGATTACTAGAATTATATATTTTCCTTCAACAATGAACAGTGACAGCTCAGGAAATATCAATCTAAAAATAAAAGCAAGAGAGAATGGGGCAATTTTTCTTTTAAAGAATGAGAGAATAATTCTCATCCTCCAAGAAATATACAACACATGCTCTGGACATAAATTTCCTCCACACTCAATGTCCAAGACTGATTTAATCCCAAACTCTGAATAAAAAAACTACACCTAACCTTTACCCTAAACCTAGCATCATTCGCAACTCTTTATCTAACCCTGTATCTTTCATGAAAAACAATCCAGGTACAAATATTACAATAGCAAATGTAAGATCACCTTCCTAAATTATTTCCATCCCATATGAAAATAGAAAAATATTAATAAATTCCAGGCTGCACTATACCTTTGGTAGCATTTGGAGGCACCAGTTAATGCATGAGATGAGCGTTCCAAATGAAGCTGGTGTCTTTTGGTCAAGAGAGGGAGTGCTGAACCCAAGGCAGTAGAGCATAGGATATTCGGACACGTCAAGACTCTGTAAATGAAATACGTGTACGTCCAATAAAGGAGTAAGAATAGTACTGTGGTAATAGTTGCACGCTCAGGGAAAATCTGACACAGAAGTATACTACTCAAATTGTTAAAGCTGAATAAAATGGGGGTTAATATCCTTCAAAATAAATTATTCATGTTTTTCTATTTTTTTTTAAATAGAACTAGATGGAACTTCAACTGCGCGCAGTCGATGATGCCTCCGCCATAGAGCAATTTTACAAACCAAAATGGAAGCAATTTTTAAAATTCAAGTTTGATTGTAATCCATCTGTTGGTTCTAATGATAACGCGATCACGAGCTATTTTAGGATACATAATGAGCCCTGTGACCTTTGACCTCGTGACCCCAAATCTAATCAGTTCATTGGCTCTGCAAGATACATACATGACCCAAGTTTGGCGGTAATCCATCAATCGGTTCTTGAGATAATGTGATCACAAGCTATTTTGCATACATAACGAGCCCTGTGACCTTTGACCTCGTGACCCCAAAGTCTAACCAGTTGATTAGCTCTGCAAGATACATACATAACCCAAGTTTGGCGGTAATCCATCAATCGGTTCTTGAGATAACACGATCACGAGCTATTTTTGCATACATAATGAGCCCTGTGACCTTTGACCTCGTGACCCCAAAATCTAATCAGTTCATTAGCTCTGCAAGATACATACATGACCCAAGTTTGGCGGTAATCCATCAATCGGTTCTTGAGATAACGCGATCACAAGCTATTTTTGCATACACAATGAGCCCTGTGACCTTTGACCTTTGACCTCGTGACCCCAAAATCTAATCAGTTCATTAGCTCTGCAAGATACATCCATGACCCAAGTTTGGCGGTAATCCATCAATCGGTTCTTGAGATAACGCGATCACGAGCTATTTTTGCATACATAATGAGCCTTGTGACCTTTGACCTTGGACCTCGTGACCCCAAAATCTAATCACTTCATTAGCTCTGCAAGATACATACATGACCCGAGTTTGGCGGTAATCCATCAATTGGTTCTTGAGATAACGCGATCACGAACGGGACGTACGTACGTACGTACGTACGTACGGACGGACGGACAACCAGAAAACATAATGCCTCCGGCTACGTTGTAGCGGAGGCATAAAAATAGCCTTTGTATCATTACATAATCTATTTGGCATTTTGCAGTTGATCTCCAAAACAATGCACAAATAAGCTCACAAAATATGACAAGAATTTACAGGCACTGTGCACACGACCAGGCGGCCTGAGAAGGAAATGTCAACTAAATAACCATGGCCCACAGGGCCTTCTTCTTTAAAAGAAATCTTATCTAAAAAATTTGGGGTTCTTTAAGTTAAAAATATTACCCCTCAGAAAAAGAAAGAAACATCTTGTGGAATGGCTCAGACATCAATGCTTTAGCTCAGCTAATGCCAGGGAAATAATTATATTTTGGAGGCATCTTGAGCATCCCTTATGGTGGATGAAAGAAGCAGCTAATTTTGTTTTTACTCACCTGGTTGAGAAGTGATTCAAGAAGATCTGGACTAAAGAGACGGAATGAAGCTAACGTTCTGCTCATGATGATAAGAAGTCTATAAAAGGAAAAAAAAAACATATTCATATTACATAAAGTACACTGTGCTAAAACAAAACAAAATATCAACCAATTTAAATGATAAATAAACTTAACTTATATCAATTGAACCAAATGTATACAAACTCCTGGGAGGAGACAGCAAGTACATTATAAGAAATATGACAATGTGTACATGAATCTGTATCATTTGCAAGGCAGTAATACCAGTTTGGTACTGAAAGGTTAAAGTGACCCCTCCCATCCACTCCCTTTTGCCTAGATAGGACAAGACCACTCACCTAGACTGTAGTTCTTGTACAAACTTTGAAGGAAAACAAAAATTGTAAAAAATTCAAGGCAAAAGTGTAGACTGCCATCTACTGCAGTTCCAAGGCAGTCACAGTAGATTTGATACTAAGAGGTTAAATTGAACCCCATCCTCACCCCACCCCCTGCCTGAATAGGACCAGTCAACTCACCTGGACTGTACTTCTTGAGCGTCGTCACTAATGCTGGCATCTGATTGGTCGGTTGAGACCTGGTGTTGAAGTAACCTCCTGGGTATTGTATGCATTACTTGGGATAAGGGTTGGCTCTGACTGGCATCCTTGGCATTAGTCTTCATCTTCAGAGCATGAAAGATACAGATGGAGGAACATTAAGTTCTTGTTAAAAAGAAGAAATGCCTTCAAATACTCATGATAAACTTATTAATGGATCATGGAAGTTTGTTCATTTTACCCAGTTTCTGCTTTGTCTTTGGGATATGGAGAACAATCAAACTGTCTGTCTGCCCTTTCATTGTTGTATGCTGCTTCAACCTGGCCCTCCCCTACTTGATAATGCATCTACGGTAATATTTTTTTAATCGAAAAGGCTTTGCTCTCTTCTAGAAATTCAAAATGGGTTCATTCATTGTGAAGTTTAGATATGATGCAATGATATCAATATCTATTGATATGAACAATGAAAAAACACAAAATGGACAATAATACCAACACCATCACCACCAACAACACAACTATCACAATCACCACCACCACCATCATCTACCACCATTATTATCACCACACCATACCTCTAACATGTGCTGCAGTAGCCTCGGCCTTATGAGAAGCGCCACACAGCTCTGGGTGAGCCTTGCTAGGGTCTCCTGCAGCAGGGCCAGTTCAGCAGGCATGTTGAACCTCCACTGACGGGTGTGGTGCGCCAGCTGGTACACCAGAGAGGTGGTAGCCTGCGCCTCCTCCAGCTGGAGTGGACTCTGAAGAAGGTACACCGACTCCAGACACTGCAAGAGGAAAATATAGGTGAAAATACTTTAACTACATCAAATACAAGCAATACATTAGTAGGTAAATTGTACTTACACTATTGTTCTTGTTTCTGGTTCAAATAGTTCAGGGTTCAAATAGCTAAGTGGTAGAGCAGTAGTCTCATAACCAGTTGGTGCCCTAGTACCCTTTGGTAAGATATTAATCCTTATTATCAAGTCCCTTAGAGAAGACTTACAGAGAGGACGTACAACCTTACACGCATACACATGCTTTCTTAGCACTTGGGTAAAACAGCCAAACAAACCAAAATTAAAGGCCATGTACAATAATGGCAAGGATCAAGGATCAATGATGTAAATCATTTTCCACCACCTAATCCCTGTTCATGACAAACTGTCATTATGTACATCTGAAATTGAAAGGTTGATACAACTCTCGCGTTTCACGATCCTTGCGCCCTCATTCATTTCAGTTGCGACAGTCACTCTAGCGCGGTAATTTTGGGCGTTGGGTCGACAACTTTCTCGACAAATCAGGGGCCCGTTTCTTGAAACCAAGACAAGACAGTCATAACTTTATCCGCCAACTACGGAGATGTCTCTGATCTTCCTAAACCGTTTCACGAAGAGCTTACTAGCTAGACATTTTGTGAAATCGATACTATCGGCGAGTTGAGGAGCCAAGTCATAGCCTTAGTCGCAATTCCACCGACCCGCGGGTGCCTCTCATGGTACGAACGTTGGTGGCGCATGTATTGTGAAACGCGAGAATTGCATGAATGCCAATTTCCAGCCCATATACATGTATTCTGAGATAGCATACATAAATTCTTAATAGTTTAGACCTGCACAGAGAATAGACCTCCTTCAAAGCACTTCTTGTTCTCAGAATACAGTTCAAGAATCTCACCTTCATCATCCTCTCACGATGAACCCCAAAGAAGTCCAGTGCATCTGTCAAGAAGGCATGACTGAGTGTGGCCAGCAGGGTAGCGGTCACTGCGATAGACTCTACATAAATGGTCAGCCAAGACGTGCCATCTGGTTTGTCACCCTGCAGACAAAAAGTCAAAAAGGTTTTTGTTTTACACAAGGCTCAACGACAACACCTACTATGTGATAAATACAGTAGTCACACATCATTTAAATGTAGCACACATTAGATTTATTAACAGTTCTGGTAATAACGGAATATAAAACCTCACACAATCTGACAAAACTTACAATGAATGTTTGAGACTGGAAATAATGGATATATGCTCACTGATTTCAGTATAACATCTGTGTAAGTACAGTGATGGGCTCAACAAATAAGGAAAGCTGGCTAGTAGTCCCAACCCACATGAATAACATATGGTCATATACAAGTTAGTTTTTTTCAGCAAATAAAGTTTCCAGCAAGTTTTCATTTGTTTGTTTATATTTTCCTGGTCCAAACAATAAATCAATCTACTGCATAATAAACAATTTAGAATTTACATGTGAGCCAGTTTTTCTCAAAATGCAATTCCATGATCTGAACAGAGATAAACTTTAAGAAAAGAATGTTTGACTTTTAAACCTGAAGAAAATAATGGTCTATTCTACCTTTGTCTTCTTGCCCCATGTGAAGTCCTGTTCACTGATGTTTTCATGCAGCCGTACTAGAGATAGACATGTGTGCTGGATGTACCCGGTGATACGTACTGCTTCAGCAGTCTGGTATGACAAAATGAAAGGAGAAAGGATTGATCAATTAAGAGTTCTGATTGACTGCTATATCCAATCAAACTCAACTTCTATAAAACTCTGTTAATTAGGACATACACATACAATTCATATCAATTCACTTAAAAATAGGATTCTTAATTTTTTTTTTAATTCTGGCTCTGAAGATTCATATTTAACTTCACCTGCATCACTGTCATGACTGAAGTAACATCTTAAAACATTGCCCTTTTGTTTTGTTTTTCCATTTGACAAGAGTATACATATATATATAATATATAACATCGCAAGTCAAAGTCACTCCATTAGATATCACAAAGCTTCGAAAAGTACATACATTAACATAGTCCTTTTCTCAAATGTTGTGTTTTTGGGGGTGATAAGAATAAGCTGGTTATGCTGATGGATAAGTGTAAGGGGGGAGTGGAAGCTGTACTTACCAAAGGAATGGCTGCTAGATCTTTGAGAAGTAACATCACAGCCTCAACATAATGCAAGCCCTTCTTTGCCTGAAACAAATTAAAAAGATGGAAAAGATACAGTACAGTGTAACTGTCTGGGTCAAATGCATTTACGAAATATACATGTACTTATCGAGGGAAAATTATGTTTTTGTTTGTTTGGTATCAAGCTTTGAAATCAATTTCTTATGTAATCAAATTTTGTTAGGGTTAACATTCTCATCTTCACTACACCATTATCATCAACAGATGAACCATAAGTATCGTCACTGTCATATGTACCATCATTATAACCATAACAACAATCATCGTCATCATCATCAGGAAAAAAATATGTCAGTCCTATTCAGCTCTGATCTTCCTACATCAAAATCTTATTCAGAATCATTATTATCATTATCCCCATCACTACCATCATCAACGTCATCACTATCATCATCATCACCATCATCACCATCATCACCATCATCACCATCATCATTACCATTACCATCATCATCATCATCATCATCATCATTCACACCCTTATCCACATCATCATCATCATCATCATCATCATTCACACCCTTCTCCACATCATCATCATCATCATCATCATCATTCACACCCTTATCCACATCATCATCATCATCATCATCATCATTCACACCCTTCTCCACATCATCAATTTGTATCACTATCATCATCAATACAATCATCATCATCACTACCATCAACATGAGCAGCAGCATCATCATCAGCAGCAGCAGCAATATCATCAGCACCATTGTCATGAACGTCATTACTACACATTCCACTACCACAAATCATTATCATTCTCCTCTACCATCTTTTTTCATCTCCTCATCTCCATCAATCAACCTCTATTCCATCCTCACCTGTAAGCATGCTTGGAGAGTGCTAAGGAGTAGCGATACAACACTTTGTTCCCTGACCAAAGGCATCCACTTGTCGGCATGATCAGCTTGACTCAAGAGAACCTCATCCAACAGATAGGCAGCGATGACTGGGAGCTGTATCGGCTGAAGAAGATATTCAAAATAAAAAAATATATTTATTTTAATAACAAAAATTTGAGATGCAAACAACTCTGACTTTGAAGAAGGTAAATGGTACTATTTAATATTTAGACAATATTTTTTTTAGCTTTAATATGCATGAGTCTTTTCTTGATTTTTGGAAAATATGCATATTGAAAAGTTTCGGGAAAAGATATCACCACCTAGTTTGTTTAATGATTTGACAGTTTTTATGAAAGCAATGTTACACTTGGACAACCATGGTGATGTCTAAGGCACCATCCTAGGAGGGAGGTAGAGGTGGTTTCCATTTCTACTGTGATAAAAACTGACACAACTTCTTTTGACTTCTTTTTAAACAAAAGCTGGTGAAAAGGGCATAAAACCAGCAAAAAAATGCACCCGACCCTTCATTCCTCTTTGAGGAAAAAAATGTAACTAAAGGATGAGAAATACATACAGCAGTACTTGCAGCCTTGGCAACCTTGTCCCCTTGAGTTCGAAGCACTAGCTCCTCGGCTGCCCCAGTCCTATCAAGGTCTTCCATGGTGATGTCTAAGGCAACTTCCTGGGTGGGAGGTTGAGGGGCTGACTTAGGGGGGTTGTGATAGGTCTTGCTGTGCTGTAATGCTACACAGATTGGAGGTAGGAGTCTCTCCATTAGTGACAGCTCAATACCTGTGGTAGGACAAGGAAGATGGTAGACAGAATGGATTAGCAAGGTTGGTAACTCTTCGCCATTGCTATCATTATGATTATTTCAATCTTCGCCAGATTCATGACCATCATCACTACTATCACCCCTTCATCCACATTTCTATCATCACCACAAGTTCTTTTGATGTATCCAACATCAACATAAATAAAAACCCAGGCATCTGCGCAGCCATCACCAAACAATGACAAAGTATATTCATTATCTCAGCCTCCCTGCTCAATGTCATGACGATGACAACCACAACCATCTCCATCCCCAGTAACATCATCATCATCATCATCATCATCATCATCATCATCATCATCATCAAAGTCAACATCAACATCCACTCCACCACCACCACCATCATCACCAACACCACCATCATCACCAACATCATAACATCACCACAACCATAATCATCATCATCATCTTCATCAAAGTCGTCATCATCACCATCACAATCATAATCATCACCATCCCCACCATCATCATATGACTTACCTTGCTTATCCTTGGTTTGCACAAGACGCCTGTGTCTCAGAACATTATTAAGGGCTCCCATCATGGCTGCCTGGCAACGCCTCAAGAGGGGTGTGTCTTCTGCGTCTAAAATGGCCTCCAGGGTGTCCACCAGGAGCTTAACCTTGGACCATTGACCGCTGAGATTGCTGAACAGGGAGAGATCATTTCTTCTTTTAATGAGATGAGCTTTTTAAAGATTAAGGTACATACTTCCCTAGGCCCATGTCTAAATACAGTCATGGGTTATCGAAGTGATAAGAAAATAATCTCTTTTCCCTTTCAAAGTAACTGTATTGTAGAATGTAGATAACAGTTATTAGAAATAGGTGTAACAATGGTTACCATATTGGATATGATCAGTAGAATCACAAGTATAATTATGATAATAGTCAGGTGGCTTAGCGTCAAATTTATCGATTATCGTTACTTGCCGGATAAAAGCACCATTTTTGGTACACGGCTTCCTTAGGACCTACTAAACGATATTAGGCTAGGAGCCCCCGGCAAAAATGTCAATTTAAGGGTGTGGGGGGCGTCTTTGGAGCCCCCAATTGATTTTATAACATTGATTTGTTGTTGTACAAATGCCATTTTTGGTACAGGGCTTCCTTAGGACCTACTGCACGATATTAGGGTAGGAGCCCCCGGCAAGAATATTATATAAGGGTGTGGGCGAGGCGCCTCGTAGCCCCAAATAATTTAGAAGGTAATATAACATTTATTTGTTGTTGTACAAATGCCATTTTGGTACAGGGCTTCCTTATGACCTACTGCACGATATTAGGTAGGAGCCCCGTCAAGAATATCATATAAGGGTGTTGGGGCGTCGCTTCATAGCCCCCAAATAATTTAGAAGGTAATATAACATTTATTTGTTGTTGTACAAATGCCATTTTTGGTACAGGGCTTCCTTGGGACCTACTGAACGATATTGGGGTAGGAGCCCCCGGCAAGAATATCATATAAGGGTGTTGGACAGGGGCGTCGGCTTGTAGTCCACAAATAATTTGTAAGGTAATATAACATTTATTTGTTGTTGTACAACGCCATTTTTGGTACAGGGCTTCATTAGGACCTGCTGAATGATGGTAGGGTAGGAGCCCCGGCATAAATATTCATATATGTGTGATTGGGGGCCCCATGGCGTTTGTACAACAAAAACTCAATGTTATATTACCTTACAAATTAGTTGTGGACTACGATGCGACGCCCCTGTCCCACACCCTTATATGATATTCTTGCCGGGGCTCCTAACCTAATATCGTTCAGTAGGTCATAAGGAAGCCCTGTACCAAAAATGGCATTTGTACAACAACAAATAAATGTTATATTACCTTCTAAATTATTTGGGGGCTACGAGGCGACGCCCCTGCCTCACACCCTTATATGATATTCTTGCCGGCGGCTCCTACCCTAATATCGTTCAGTAGGTCATAAGGAAGCCCTGTACCAAAAATGGCATTTGTACAACAACAAATAAATGTTATATTACCTTCTAAATTATTTGGGGGCTACGAGGAGACGCCCCGCCTCACACCCTTATATGATATTCTTGCCGGGGGCTCCTACTCTAATATCGTTCAGTAGGTCCTAAGGAAGTCCATTACCAAAAATGGCATTTGTACAACAACAAATCAATGTTATAAAAGCAGTTGGGGGCTCCAAACAGACGCCCCCGCCCCCATACCCTTAAATTGAAATTTTTGCCGGGGGCTCCTAGCCTAATATCGTTTAGAAGGTCCTAAGGAAGCCCTGTACCAAAAATGGTGCTTTTATCAGGGAAGTAACGATAATTTCACTAAGCCACCAGACTATAATGATCATGATGTAGATCAATATACACAAATACTGGTCATAGGCCAATAATTATGATAACAATTATATTGAATGGAAAACTTTCATAAATGTGACTAATTTGTGATGATGTGCAAACATTCAATGACACATGCTCCGGTGACAACTGTACGAAAGTCAATGTCCTTTACAGACTGAATTTTTAGATTCCACCTTGGACCCTGTCAACCCTAACCCTGACCATAAACCTAATCTAAAACTTGATAGCAACTCAATCTCTAACACTAACTCCTTGAAGAAATAAAGCTTGGAGCAAATGTCATAAGAGCAATTGTTGGATCAACTGTGTTAATATGACGTAAAGGTGTCCATAATAATGTGATCATGATAATAACAGTCACGGTAAAGCATTGCAATGAATAATGTTCCTCCGTACCTCGTCCATTTGGTGACCAGTGTGAGGTAGACAGACGAGAGTAGAGCAAGAGCCTTGGCGTTGAAGATAGAGTCCAGGTTCTGGGCTTGTTTGTGGATAGCCGCAACCAAGTCATTGAGGATGGTGGATCTTGTGGCAGTTTCACTGATGGACAAGGCTTTGAACTTAAATGATCAACAAAAATAGAAAATGTTTATCAAAACAATCACACAGTTGTTGGTACTCATCGAACAAACAGTCGGTTTATATCATTTCTAGTCAAGTCATTGCATATCATTTCAATATTGTTGTTCAGTCTGTTATCATTGTCATTGCCCAATAACTATCATTTATATAATTTTGATCACTGTCCTCCACAAAAAATGACATCAGCATCACGAACGTACTCATTACTAGAATGACTACCATCATCACACCCACCTCTATATGTATCAATAGATATAGAGAGCATCAAATTTAGCATCACTAATTATTCTGCACTTTCAATCATCAACCAACCAATATATAATGTACAAAATGTTAACACATTAATTTAATTATGAATTGGCTATATGACCTGGAGGCCTGGGAAAGGAACAAATTAACTAAATGATAATGACCCACAGGCCTTCCTTCCCAAACTCAATAAAGTGCATTAGTGTTAATACTCACAAATCTTCAACATTGCCCCCTTGCCACTTGAAGTATCACCAACATCCTCATTTGACTTACCTTAGGTGATGCAGCTACCACTAAGACAGTCCTCCAAGCCTGAAGCAGGACCAGTCCCTCGTGTTCTCTCAACGTGTACTCTTCAACATCTACGTTTGTAGGAGCGTAAGCCTGCAGCACCTCACCGACGTACTGACAAGGATGACATAGAGAACAGCAATATGAAGTATAAGTTCTCACAGATTGTAAGATATTTGCATGACCTTGATCTGCTTCCTGTTTCCATGCACCATTATAATAATACCAAAGAAATTTCACTGCTCATTATCTTTCAAATATTCCTAGCATCAAACTACGTATACGGGCAAAGTTTGTATATGTTTTAGCTCTCATTGCTCAATCCTCATACATCTGCTCCATGTTTTAGGGCTCTCAATCAAAAGTTACTCCACCAAGACAAAAAATATGGGCTTTGGTCCTGCATGGATTATACCCCAGTCACATTTACAGGACTAACACCAGACCAACAACAGAACCATCAGAATACAGTACATTACCCATAATAACCAGATTGCTGTGTTCTTGTTAACTCGTTGACTACTGAATTCTCTAATTCCCATAGGCTTAATGCAGAGATCACCCGGTTCCAGTAGGCAACGGTTTAAGAGTCAGTTTGGTGGGGTGGCAGGGGTAATATTTATATGGAACTCACCTTGGACCAGAACTGGAATCTGTTCTCTTCATCCAAATTCTTCAGGACAACTTGCAACTCTTTCGGTATACCCGATCTGTGGAAAGCAAATAATTGGGGTATTTAATGTGACAAAGGATCTATGTTTATCTTCACCTAAAACAGCAAGAATTCAAAATGTGTACAACATATCCATTATCACTTGCAGTGTATGACTACAAAATGCCAGAATACGGTCAATCTATGATGTCATACTGATTTCCTTTTCCATAAACCAATAATACTGTTCAGCAGATATCATCTAAATGTAGTTTTGAACATTAAGTGTAAGTTCTTGTATGTTTGACCTGTGGGAAAAGTTCCTTTCTATACTTCCCAAATTACTTGTAATGTACATGTACTTCATTGTAACTTACTGTCCAGCGTGGAAGCACTCTAGAGCCAGTATCCTGAAAGCATGAGCCCTGATCTTGATGAGAGAGCTGGTTACCTGTAAGACAGAGCAAATAACATATGAATCAAAAGTTTTATCAACTGCACGGCCCCCTGAGCAAAAAAATCAACAGTTTTCTTGTTCAAAAGCCTTGAAATTGGTTGTATATTAATTGATATAAGAAAGAGTTGGACAAGGTAGACTAAGACAATATTAGCACTAAATATAAAGAGTACAAAACCACTGGCTCAAGAAAATAGGCAGTTTTAAGGTTGCCTATCAGAGGGCAGCATGCAGACTACAGAAAACTTGGGACAAATATCTGGCAATATTATTATACTATCAAACATTGCATCGGTGGATGTCGAGATTGGACCACATTAATTAGGGTTAAAATAAGAAAAATATTCAACTTCCAATCCTCACATATAAATATGGTAAAAATGGACAATGGCACTGGTAATGACGATGATGATGATGATGAAAACAACAGCAACGATGGTGATGTTTATAATGCTGAAGATGATGATGGGGATGAGAATGACAATGGTGATAGTACAAGTATTACCTGTGAGTCTGACTTTGGTTCAGGAGGGTTCTGAAAGAGAGGCGCCGCCACATCACTCCAAAACTTAGACCTGGAACGATAATACAGAGTGACAAATATGTACAGGTTGATGAGGTCATATCATGATCCAATACATAAGCTAAATGCTTCGATATTTGAATCTTCTCGCTCTCTCTCTCTCTCTCTCTGTGCCTTACTTGGTCTGTTTCTTCCTCTCAACAAATAAACAATGAATGAAAAGTAATTCAAAATTTAGCATTCAAGCTTATAAATAACTATTTTCACTTGAGCCTCCTTACATATTTTATCAGAATAAGAGATAGACATGTTTGTGTGAGGCAACTTTTCAATGCAAACTATTCCAGCATTTTTGTCGTTATTATTGTGGATTTTGTTCCTTTCAAACTCTCTCTATAAGCTACCTACAGCTAAATCATCTCCGCTACCATGTACATGTACATGTATGTCTACTTTGAGTCAGTAGGTTCCTGTATGACTCTTTCCTACCTTTTCCTAAGGATGCTGAGGGCCGTCTCTCTTCTGTCCTGCCAGAGAGCTTGGAGGAACCCTAGGGCAGCACAGTGAAGGTCAGGAGGGGAGTGGGTGGTGCCCTGCAGGAGAATAAGAGAAGGAAATATCTTACTCTCCAGTCCAGAAGGTCAAGCAATCATAGGTCGCATACAGGTCATATAGGTAATGTAAGGGTCATGTAAATGTCATGTAAAGAACATGCTAGAGTCATGTTGAGGTCATTTCAAAGTCATGTCAAGGTTATGTTAAAGGTCACATAAAAGGTTATGTCAAGGAACATGTCATGGGATTAACATCATTCTCATATATGTTATATATGAAGCAAAGTAATGGTTAGAATAATACACTGTGCCCTGCAATAAAATGACCATCTTAGCCTTTGGTCTATGTGGTCAAGCATAAAGTTGAAATCTGGTCTCAGAAGTCAAGGTATGTTCCTACCTGTTTTTCCTCTTCTAAGATGTCAAGTACAGCATGGATGCAACTGATCTTCCCAATTTCAAGCTCCTGCTGAGATAAGGAAATAAAAAGAAAATGAAAGACTGATTTTGAATGCCTTAAAGACAAGATGAGTTTTATGAAAATTCTATTGATACCTGTATATTGTCTGTTTGGGACCAGTAGGGCATTAACTCATTTACTCTTGACATAGAGTTAATGCCCTTCTGGCTCTAACAGATGATATTCTTTCATCAAAAGCAGCTGCATATGGGCAGTTTAGAGAACTATTCCAGTCTCCACTCTTTCATTAGAACGGATTGGGGTGGCATAGCATGGACCCAGACATTGAGGGGGCACTTGCACGATGGGCATAGTGTATAAGGGAGTTTACAGATACCACATGGTACAAATGACCCCAAATATCCACAGATCTTTTACACATGGAAAAGTTCCACTTTGAGCATCTTAGAATAATAACTGCCAAAGTCCTAGATGTGCTTCATGAATACCTTTTGTTTGCCCTCTTGAGGAGAATACTTCCACCTGCGTATCATAGAATGTACCGTTGGTGCATAAATGAATAATGTTACATAACTTTTATGAGCGCATATCCAGTATTCATCTCTGTGGGTTTTACCATTTTGGTACAAATGACCTTTATCTGCCCATGCACAGATTGTATCTATGAACTGGCTTATTGACAGAGATAATTGTGACACGCACACATGCACGCAATCAAAGGTCAATTCATGGAGCTCCAAATACTTCCCTCTATGATAGAGATTGTATGTGAGAGGGACCTATTTGGAGCTCTATGAATTGATCTTTGATTACATGTGTGCACGTGTCACAGCTATCTCTCTCAATACGCTATGACCATGGGGAGGGAGAGACCCTAATTTTCTGAGCAAATGAAATGCAAATTAGCACAGCCATTGATTGGATGGAGGGTGTAAGCAGGAGTCATACACACTGTAGTATGTTCATTTCACCTTATCTTTTCCCCTCTCCCTCTTTTCACTCTTTCTTTTCTTGTTTTTTTTTCTTGCCATGTGATTTGGAGGAAGGGAAGCAAGTGAACTCTATGCCCCCCTCCCCCTTGGAATGAATTAAGATTAATCTGTGATGTTCCCACCTGTTCATTCTTAGGACTCTTCTTCTCAGCTCCTTTCTCCTTCTTCTTCTTTCCCTTAGGGTCATCTTTCTTGGGTTGTAGATTGAGGAAAAGTTCGCTGAACCCTGGCTGGGTCTCTGCAGACACTGCCAGGAGCTCTAGAATACCAACCCTGAGTCGAATATCCTATAAAGAGAACCAAAACAAATCAAATGTAATTTTATATAAAATGAATACTCAGAATGAGAATCGTATTAATTAATGAGATAATTTAGAAACACAATCTAGTATCAGATATCTTCACAAGAACAAATTTCAACGGCTTATGCCTATACACCCTATGAAAATGATGAAGTGATGATGATGAAATTATTGCTGGTATTTTATGAACATGTAAATGTAGTACAATTATAGGGGTAAGCACTTCTGAGGGTCTTGGATTGTAGACTAAAGTCCTTACCATAGGATAATAGAGCTTAACTTCATTTCAAACTCAGGTCTTATCAACTATGAGACCACAACTCTACCAAAACTCTTGACAGTGAAATAACTAACCTCTGAATGAGTCTGAAGCCTGAACAGGAAAGCATCTCGGAATGCTGGAGCTTGGTTTCCAAGGCAACCAAACAATGACATGGGAGCAACCTACAAGGAAAAATACACAGAAAGATCAATGTACAATTATGTTTGATCTAATTACATGTATATCATCAAGGATGAAAATACAGGATGCATCAATATATTTGAGTTATTACCCAGGGGGCACAGCAGGTTCTTGAGACATGGAATGTTGTAAAAGGTTGTTGGGTATTAACGTGTTCGGGGGACCTCCCTGCACAATTTCTAGGTGGACAACCTTTGCAATATGCTACTGAAAAAAAATGGCGGCCATTTTTCAAAATGGCCGCCATGTATAACTACTGTTGTACAATTCTGGGGATTACTTTTTAACAGCACCTCATTTTACCATGTGTAAGGTGTCATATGAAAGACAATTAAATTTCCTATAAGATGATACCTCATTCAATAGGTTTCGGGATAATTTGCACAAAAATTTGAGCCAAAAGGTGATTTTTTACCATTTTTTTCAAAAATATGAATTGCGCCAAAATACATATTTCTCCATATTTGTTTAATTATGATGCTAATCGACTTGAAACTTGCTGAAAAACTGTTCAGCATCCTGGTTGATATCATACCCAAATATCAAGTCTAATACTTTTGTAACCAAAAAGTTATAGCGCTCTAAAGTTGACACTTTGTTATGAGCCAAAATGGCAAATTTGGTTGCTAAGGGCTATTTTCTCCTTAGCAACGGTAACATAGTGACGTGTAAAGTAGAATATATCACGAGAAATTGCTATCACCAAGCAGATGATTACTTTGATAGGAAGTATGATGTCAAATGATGCATTTTCATCATATTTTAATGATAAATATTGCTTTGTTCCCGTTGCTATGGTAATAATATGCCTAGCAACCGATATATAATGTGTCAAATTAGGATATGGGTCAAATAATACGTAAAATCAGACCTGTCCCAAGTGACAGACATAATTTGCCGTCTTAAACATGTTCATAGTGCATGGCGTAGTTCAGAACTTTTACCCTATCCCTCCCTCCATTGAAATGCCTGCCCCCATCAAAAGGCATTTTGGGATGGGGGCAGTACATGATGTGTGTTCATAAATGATGCAGGCTATCTGTCAAGTAAAAATGAGTTCTGGTTCCAGGTGATAGTCATGAATTTCAGTCTGAATCATGAAGACAGTGGATGGAGGGGTTCAAATTGGCACCCTTTCCCCTTCTGTGACCCTCCCCTCTTCTAGAACAAAATTAGAGCAATTTGTCCAAAGCTGTATGCATAAAGTACATTGCAATCGAAAAATTGGTCCAGTTCTTTTTCTCCAAGGAATCTTCACAATGCATTTAAAATCTAATGGTTAAAGTTGCATGGGAAAGTTTGTCAATGTCTTCCTTCCCTCTCCCCACCCCTTCTGCCTCGAGAATTTGACCCCAATCATGTGTTTTGTACAATAAATTCATTAACCTGCTATTAAGTGTAAGATGATTAAAGACATGGATTCAAATGATAGACTGGTATCATTCTCTAAAAAATAGATTCTTAAAGGTTTGAATCATATCAAATGATGAGTTGGAGTGGGGCAGGGGGTGCAGCTCCCCTGCCCATTTTGAATGTATCCATTTATTGGGCAATCGTCACCTCTTATCAAGGCAGCAATGAGCAACGATAACGACATATACGAATATGAGGCTAGTTGCTGGAATGCATCTTATCTGGGGTATTTTGATGACGAAATTACTTATTTACCGTTAGTAGGTGTAATTTGGAATTACATCACAAAGGGGAAAAGGAGTCTCGTCAAATTATTTAAATCTTTAAAAGGGAATATAAATGCCATTGCCCAACTCTTTTGTGTGTCTCGGAGTCCCTCCACTCTCCTTATAGACTTTGGCCCAAATTAGATTTTACAAGTATTGCCTTCTGCAAGAAACCAATGTACGTCATTAGTGAAAATACATGAGTCCAGTACATTGTCATTATTAAGAGTTATGATTTATCCAGTTTGATCAAAAGCCCTCCAACCAATCACAAACCTATAGATTTCTATCTGTTTGGTAGACAGTGGCATCTCTATGGGGGTAGGGGCACGTGCATTTGAAGAGAGCATAAAAAGAGGCAAACAAAACGTAAAAGAGAGAAAAAAGGAAAGGGGAGAAAAGAAGAAAAGAAGAAATTGTGATCCCATTGAATAAATGCGCCCCAAGATGAGAGGCTAAATGCATTAGTAATATAATTTTGTTAAAGGGACTTGGTAACATTGTTCAGATGAGAGAAAATGGTGCTAAGGTAGTGACTTAAATGCTAGATGTTCAATTAAAGATAATCTGAAAGTTTGAGTGAAAACAGACCATTATTAATGATACAAATTGGGGAAAACTGATCTGATCGATTCCTTAATTCTCCCAACTATATTATTACAATTTAATTACATTTTGGGTGAACGAAAATCGTCACAAAGCAATGAATTGGCTCTATATACCATTCCAGACATTTAAGTGCTGACAGATTTTTAAAAGCCTGTTTTATGTCTTACTTTCACTTATTTTCATGGAAAACGGTTGGGAAAATTCAAAAATGGTTTGGAGAATTTACTGTTAGAGGGTGTCGCACAGTGACGCCTTCAAAGAAAACCATAGATATTTTGGGGGTTTGAGAATTTTTCCAGGATTTTGTGCATGTTAGAGGGTTAGTACAGTAGTAGGAATATATTAAGTAACATTTTTTACAAAAATTACGCAGTTTTTTCATCAACCTTCAACAATGTTACCGAGTCACTTTAAAGCTAGGTCGCGGCTCGCATAAGTAGGTTGCACGGGATCTCCTAATTTTGCACACAAATATAGATATAGTTTATAATTAGCATTTTTAAATGGCTCCAAATTTAACACCGAAATGTAATTCCCATTGCTTTGCCGCCTCTTATAAGTTTCACCAGCTTCTTGTGAGATATTGCACCCTAAATAACTGAATTTTTACAATGGGATTCAACTTTCTAAAAAGAAATTCATCTTTCAACCTTTGAAGAAAACTTCAACTCTTGAAAAATCTTATTTTGGGATACCTTGCTATATTCCTTGACCGTCGTGTTCGTTAATTTTGTTCACCATTTAAGTAGAGATGAATAGAAAACCACTTATCTATGATTAAAATACGAAACTATACATAGACCTACAACTCGATCGCTTTGCTCCCTTGCAAAATTCCTAAGCTGGTCGCCTTACTCGCTTGCTTGTGCAGTTACGTAGATAAGTCTGGGCAATTATGGGGGACGCAGTTACATTGATTACTCTAGGCGCCACTGTTCATACAGAGTTGTGAATTGATTTCAAGATATTCAAGATAACGTTGGTTTGGACAAGGAGTATTAGGCTCTTTAGTTGGATATATCACAACTAAGACGGGGCCCAGAATTCAAAAGATAGATGTGATTTAAGCGCAATACCAAATTGGGAGATACTGGACGGTTTGGGTTCAGAATTTGTACCCCACCCCTCTTTTTCTTCTTTAAAATGAAATACATCAATTGCAGATACTAGATGATAGCATCCTCTGCTGCTACTTGGTCTACAATGTCTCTTCCATGGTTCCACCTTCACTTTATTGTGGTATCGGGCCATTTAGCAGCTTGTCGTAGGCAGTTGTGAGGGAGATCCCAGTTGAAATTTTCTCATTGATTTCCCTCTTCGATTTTTCACAATGTGTTTGCACAAATCTTTGGTTCTTGTAAGAGTGTGTGGAGTTTGATATTATCTCCTCCATAAGGCGCTCCAGCTACTCCAGGACATCATTGGTGCTGTGGATGCAATCGGTGCATAATCACATATAAATCTTGAACCGCGTCTCTGATCTAGGACTGAAATACTCTGGAACTCCCGTTTTAGTGTATAGTCGTCTGGTATTGATCTGTCATATATACACCAAGTTCTTTAACAATTTTCTTGGTACCTGTCACGAAGTGATTCAACTAGCAATCATAGCAGGTCAAAAATGAGAAGAGCTTCCAGCTCATCCAAAAGCCGACTGAATGCAACATCATTATAAATTATCATAAAGGTTCAATTTCAACAAATCAAAAGGAATACTCAAGAACTTTAAGTTATTAATAAAGGATGTGTATGTTATGTTATATCATTACATACCAAATTGTAACCTCACCAAATTAGTCGAAACTAAATGACATCTCTGCTAAGCCTCCCCCTATTTCCTCATTTGATTTTGATTTTTAAAACTGCACATGGGCCCCTTTCCCCTTTAGCCCCTGATTATTACAAATCTCTTAAATCGTTTAGACCATGTCTGTCTTATGAATCCATATCTCATGTTATTTCACTAATGACTTTAACTGGTTTCTTGTCCCTCAACAAATCAATCAATCAATCATGGCAAAGAAAGATAAATACTTATAGAAATCGACTTTTGTCAAACTTTAGAGAAAGAGGAAAAGAAGCAAGAAGGATACGGTGTTGGCATACATGCATATATGCTTGCCCTTAACAATCCAGACATTATTGATTAACACTGTTTTTTCAAAATTATATTGTACTTGGCACTGATATCTAGTTTATCTACATATTATTTTCAACTAGGGGAGGGTGGATGGGCATGCCACACGAAAGGGGGGGTGCAAGTTATGACCCCGTTACCAAGTGTGTACATTTAAATGTTTCACAGTGTAAATTCTGTTTATTATTTTAATATAAGTCTCATTTATTCTGTCTTGAAAATCGGTTTCTGTCACAAAACTGTAGATTAGATCTTGATTTATGACTTATTTGTCTGGATTTATTTCGAAATTTAAAGGGAAGAGCGGGTAATGTCAAACTTTTCCCTGTATCATTTTATTCTTCATGATCTATTTTTAAAATTAAGTGTACTTTTGAAATAAATGATGCTTTGCATCAGTATCTCTCATTAATTTTGAGAGTGTGTATACGTATTGGAGGGGATCATGGGGGGATTGGCATGTCACAGAAACGGTAGTGGCATTTGAATTGCAGGTTCTAATGACTTTCATCAATGTCTTTCAATCTAGCAAAACAAATATAACAGGCGTACAAGTTTTGAACCAAACCGACCAGTATCGCCATTTTTTTTCATTTTTACTAATAGCTTCGTAGCTATTGGATTATGCCAAAGGTTTGAGATGACAATTATGGAGGGGACGGGCGGTAAGAAGTATAAACAACTTACAGATAATTTTGCTTAAGTCTACCAAGAGATTACAAATGCTGTGTGAAGATTATTTGAAATCTTTTTTGTTTACAACTTACTTTATTAATATAGCTTCGCACTAATTGCTCTAATTTTGTTTTAGGAGAGGGGGGAGGGTCACAGAAGGGGGGAGGGTGAAAATTTTGAACCCTACCACCCATTATCCTCAAGATTCAGACTAAAAATCATGACTGTCACCTGGATCCAGATCAAAATCCAGATTAAAAATGCGGTGTGAAGATTATTTGATCTCTTTTCGTTTGCATCTTGCTTTATTAATATAGTTTCGCACTACTTGCTCTAATTTTGTTCTAGGAGGGGGGGGGGTCACAGAAGGGGGAAAGGGTGCACATTCTGAACCCCTACATCCATTGTCTTCATGATTCAGACTGAAATATAAAACTATCACCTGGACCCAGAACTTATTTTTACTTGACAGATAGCTTGCATCATTTCTAAACACACATCATGTACTGCCCCCATCCCAAAATGCCTTTTGATGGGGGCATTTCAGTGGAGGGAGGGGTAGGGTGAAAGTTCTGAACTACACCATGCACTTTGAACATGTTTAAGACGGCAAATTATGTCTGTCACTTGGAACAGGTCTGATTTTACGTATTATTTGACCCATATCCTAATTTGACACATTACATATCGGTTGCTAGGCATATTATTACCATAGCAACGGGAACAAAGCAATATTTATCATTAAAATATGATGAAAATGCATCATTTGACATCATACTTCCTATCAAAGTAATCATCTGCTTGGTGATAGCAATTTCTCGTGATATATTCTATTTTTCACGCCACTATGTTACTGTTGCTAAGGAGAAGATAGCCCTTAGCAACCAAATTTGCCATTTTGGCTCATAACAAAGTGTCAACTTTAGAGCGCTATAACTTTTAGTTACAAAAGTATTAGACTTGAAATTTTGCTATGATATCAACCAGGATACTGAACAGTTTTTCAGCAAGTTTCAAGTCGATTAGCATCAAAATCAAATAAATATAGAGAAATATGTATTTTGGCGCAATTCATATTTTTGAAAAAATGGTAAAAATCACCTTTTTGGCTCAAAATTTTAATGCAAATTATCCCGAAACCTATTGAATGAGGTATCATCTTGTAGGAAATTTAATTTTCTTTCATATGACACCTTACACATGGTAAAATGAGGTGCTGTTAAAAAGTAATCCCCAGAATTGTACAACAGTAGTTATACATGGCGGCCATTTTGAAAAATGGCCGCCATTTTTTTCCAGTAGCATATTGCAAAGGTTGTCCACCTAGAAATTGTGCAAGGAGGTCCCCCAAACACGTTGAGACCATCAAACCTTTTACAACACGCCATGTCTCAAAACCCCCCAAATTGGGGTTTTGCCCCCTAGGTATATAGAGACTGTAAGTGATTATCTTTCTTCCTACCAATTTTATAATTGTCCATCTTCTTCCATATACATACTGCAAGTTACTCAAATTAATGAAGTGAATTACATGATGAGTTTAAGATGCATGTATACTGGACTTTTAGATCTAAGTTGTTGCATTTAAAAAATGTATTATTAGTAATTCTGCTGTAGATGTATTTGTACTACTTTTGTGAGTATTCGTTATCTAACTTTCTAGGTAAATGAAATGCTAGAAAACAAGGACATTAAGTGAGGGGAGGGTGAAGAAGAGCATTGTTTGTCTTCTTTACATGTTGCCTTCCCTCTCTCTCCTTTTGTTTCTCTCTTTTTAACTTTTTCCCTTTAGTCGGGCATAAGTCCCCATCTCACAGTAACTCCACTGTAAATAGAAAAGGAGCAAAATATAACCCATTGCCTACAGGAACCGGGTTGTCCCTGTATTTAACCGATGGGAATAGGACAATTCAGTAGTCAGAAGGTTAACTAACCTGCGCCAATCTCCTGAGGAGGAGCACAGCGAGTGTCGGAAGCCGCGGATCCTGCCGATGATAGATATACCCTGCTATCACGGCGACTAGATGAGGCTGGTGGGGCAAGCCGGTGGAGTGCGAGGTCAGGGCAACCTCCAGGGGGCACTGCTCAGGGGCAGAGTGGGTCGGAGAGGACCTGGAGCTGGTCTCCTGCTGGGGCTTGAGGAGTAGGAGACGGTTGAGGATGGAGAGGGAGAGCTTCACCAGCTGGCTCTCAGGGGTACTGTCCAAGAAACTGAAAGGGGAAGAAAATGTGTTCAGTTTTAGAATAAAGATGATCTAGTATCAGGGGACTGTCAAATCAAAGGCAAGTGCCTTTATGGAATAGACTATTCAAACTCACAGATTTTTCTTCCCAAGCTGCCTGGTGAATAACAACTTGTACATGTAAGTCACGGCCCTTTCATCTCTACAGAAAGGATTTTTATAGGATCTTTTCTTTCAGATTTCCTAGATGCTTGTGAGAAATACTGAACCATGGCCAGCCAAGGCCCACTTCTGCTTAATAATGTGAATGTTTTCAATGTGTTTGTCCTAAGAATAACTAGTTATTGTTTTTTAAATTCTGACAAAGAAAACAGGTAAAAGCATTGCAAACTTCATTCCATAGTAGAAATAAAAATGATAAATTTCAAAATATAACTTCATTTTATTCAGGAGGGTTTATTCCTCAAAATATTTGTTACAGACTTGATAGCACAGAAGGTGTTAAAGTTCCTTACCTTCCACACTCTAGCTGTTTCTGCTCGATGGTGTCCACTCCTGTAGCAGCAATGGTGAGCAGAGATTGACCAGCCGCTGTATGTAGGAGGCCATAGATGCATGCATCTCGAACAGACACTCTATAGAAAAAAGTGGTGAGGTATAATGTCAAAATGTAGGTATGGTTATAATTCTTCTGTCCACATCATTACTCTGGAAGTACTCTTTTGTTATTTTAAGTTGTGGATATATGCTTATCATCAACCCTCTCTCCTGGTAGTCTTCATTTGTAACAAAAGAAGTTTTATGTAGCAGTTGAATTAAATCTATTCTGTGGATTGATAATAATAATAATATTTTCATAGCACACGTATCAACCATGCAAATGTTCAAGTTGCTCCAATATTACCCTCACACAGCATTCAAGGAATGCTTTCTTACCGGTACCCATATAAAACCTGGGTGAAGAGTGGCAAATGTAGATTAATATCTTGCCAAATGACTTTATGATTTGGTATCACAATGTAACATTATAGTTATATCGACTGCTACGAGAGGACTAGCTGTTTCTATATGCTCAAGGGATAGTTGAATCCCCTGCTAGCACCCCGAGGGGTGCTAGCAGGGGATTCCAGGCGCGCCTCGGGGTGCTAGCAGGGGATTCAACTATCCCGCGAGCCAGTATAGAAACAGCTAGTCCTCGAGTATTAAAGCAGTCAATATGACTTTTATATGCCAAATTAAAACAAAAATCTACCAAGAATTCTTACCTTAGCCTTTTAGTGAGTAGAAATTTGTTAAAACATCACAGAAAATCTGAAACACTGTCTGTTAATCTTAGCTTAAAAAATGAGTGAAAGTTTCAATCATTTGGGAATCGCAGACAAAGAGCACTGTATGGCGTCCGTGCTCGCACGTAGACAATTTTAACACGCAAACCAATGGTGATCGCAGTAAATGAGGTTGAGGGTAGAAACTTTTAACTAGGCCCTGTGGGCTATTGCTATGCCCTGTGAGTTGGGCATGGCTTGAAATCACGACTCCAATTTCGACCTATCAGATGGCTAGATTTCTAAAGTGAGGTATATAAAAGACATTGTATCATATGGGCTGAAATCACTATGTTAGTTCTCAAGTTTTCACAGCAAAACAAGATTATTTTAAGCCATATAAAACTCAGAAATGGGAGGTATTGTTATCAAAAGTCTGACAGTGTCATTTCATACAAATGTACTACATAACAAAGATGACAAACATAACAAAGATGACAAACATTATAGCAATTACAACAACAAAATATAACAAATAATGAGAATTCTCACCCATCTGGCTTCGCATCCCCAAGCACAGGTTTCTTGGCTGATGTGGGAACAACATGAAGAACCACGTGGAACACTTCCATTACACTCAGACCTGTGGTTAACAAAAATATCCAGTTAAAAGTTTACTTATTCAATTCAATTTTATTTGGCATCATCATAAACAAATCAAGTACAAATCATAGATACAGAATACATAAAAGTATACATAATAGGCCAGGACCCTAAGAACCAACTTGTGCTTGTAAATAGGGCCCCTCACAAGTTAAATTCAATATTAAATTACATTACTCATACATTCATATAATAATTAATAAGAACAACAATAAAAACATTGTATCGTTCGTCACAGTGCTCCGACATATGCTTTTGTAACAATTGCTCCATGCTTTACGTCTTCACAGACACTGGGTTATGGAAAGGGTTGCAAAACGGTTTTAGGTTAGGGTCAGGGTTATGTTTCTGGTTCTGGTTAGGGTTAGGGTCAAGGTCAGGTTCAGGGTTAGGATTAATGTTAGGTAGTGCTGAATCCAAAAAATAAGTTAGAAATTTGACTAATGTAAGAAATTGACTGCAGAGCAAGAGATGCCAGAGCATGCGTAGAATCTTGATATAATGTACATGTGCACATAAATATCTATTAATTTGTTTACAATTCATGTAGAGCAGTCATGGAGTATGTGGTAACATCCTTTTCAAACATGCAAAAAATGTTCATAACCAAGTTACAAAACCATTCCGCAATGTTCCCTGAATATATGTTATTGGATATTGCTATGGTTTCTACCCTCACCTATTTTCTCTTTGTCCTTGAAGTCTGTGTAGCGCCACCTCTGGAATGTTGTGAAGATGTCTCGTTGCAAGAAGATGATGCAGGCAAGAAGATCCTGAGAGGTTGCCACGCTGACGCTCTTGGATGCTAGACCCTAGAGGATGCAAATGTTTTTTTGTTTTTTAATTTAAATTATTCTATTGAATCAAACAAACATCAAAGTATACAATTACATTGTATGATCACATTAAGGAACAGTTTGATTCTTTTTTATATACTTATTTGCAAGATAGCGAATATGTAAAATATTTAAAAAATCATGATAACAAAACAATAAAAACAACTGGATATTGTGAGACATTCATGGTAGGAAGTCTTACGTTCATATAATACACATGCAAATGTATTGGTGGATATCACCATATGCCCAAGTTCATAGTGGAATTTAGCTGCAACTTGGTACACTGCCTCTAAGCTTAACTTGATTGTAAGCACCAAGCGTATTTGGTTTAATTAGTTGAATGTATTACTCTTCACAAATGTTTACATTTCCATTGATATAACATTGACAAGAATATTAATGTAAGTACATATTGTCTGTTTGGAGTTGGAGCCAGGAGAGCGTTCACTCATATACTTTAACACACAGTTAATGCCCTTCTGGGTGTGAACAGATGATATATAAGATCCTTTGATCTAAAAAAATGGAGTTGTAAAACATCTTTCACTTCCAGACTGACATTAAAGATAAAGACCAGTTCTGGTCATGCGATTGCATTGTGAAAGAAACGTGGAACCGATCAGAAAAGGTTGATCATCTAGCATATAAGTATTGGTGTGTACTGCAAGGTTCTGGAATCATCAAAATGATAAGAAATTTGGCCCGGTCTTGGTAAAGTTACAAGCACTGTACACAGAAAGATGTATATGAGACTACGCAACCACGTGCGCGATATCTATTTGGTCCCAATAGATATAATAATTTACCAAATATATCAATTAGTAGGCGGTTTCCCGACAAAATTTGTATCATCACGTATTAGTCAAAACATATTCTTTCACATGATTGGTAATGAGAGCTTCCATTTCATTTTTGAGAGAGGGGCGTTTCCAATACTGGTTTTTACCTTTAAGCATCACAAATTGATAAAGAGCTTTATATGAAACACTCCACCAAAATGTGAAGGTTTGAAACATGCTTCAAGATATATTTTCATCATAACCCACTGAGGTATGATATTCTTGACATCAATTACTTACGATAAACTTTCCTACACACTTCTTAAAGGTTTTATACCCATCGAAACACTGACTGCACAATGTAAAAACATTGTCATCATCATTTATTAAAATCATCATGATGGCACCCCCTCCCTTCACTTCTTCTTGTCTCGAGCATCCTCCTCATTTAGACAAACCTTACTGCTTTCTCCATTCACCATATCTTTCAATGAAATCTTTGGTCTTCCTTACCCTCTTACGCCATCCACTTCCAGATCCCACGCTCTCTTATGACAAAAAATCTTTCATTTTCATTAGTGGTAAATATATTCCTGGCTTACCTCTATGAGGGTGTGAACAAGCTTGATGAACTCTAGAGTGACAGGGTAGGTACCAAACTGTTTCTCCCATTCCAGAGCAACCTTGCCATAGCTGCCAGGAAACACCCCATCACCACTGAAACAACAAAGATAATAAACAGTGTCCTAAAACATCTTAGTAACCATTAACAGTACTATTTAACATTAATAAAATACCAATAATTGCATATTCTAATTCACATTACCAGAAACTGGCCAAGGCACTTACAGTATTATGCACATTCGAGAGGGCTTTGACAAATATTCATCTCAAGTATCTGAATCATACAAAAATAATCAGAAACAATGATTTTAAAGAGTACATATGACATCTCTAAAGTAATAGAACTTTCTGATATTTTTGAAGGGCAATGAACAAAAGGAATGATTCAGTAGAGTTAATAGATTATAGTTTACCAGTGCATACATAACATGTATTTGAAGTATATGAAGAATGAATTATCATAATCAATTAATCAAATAGCAACACACATATCCAGATACTCATTGTGTACTAATATTTGAGTAAGTAGTAGTTAAAATATGTAATTTCATATATATACTAATTGCTATTATCTACCTTGCAGCTTGTCCAACTTGTGTGTAGAGTGTACCGGTGTAGGGTAAGAAACCAGTACTCTGGAGTGCTTGCCAAAGCTACATAATAGGGAAGAAAATGATAGAAAATTATCTTTACAAAATCATGGATAATTTATCATTGAGAACTTGAACTGAATCCAACAAGAACTGTTGTATTTAAAGAGCAAAGCACATTGTGGAAAATACTTTCCTGATTTACATTTTAATTATTTGATTGTGTAAGTGCTGTTCTTATTATTACCTATGGATAATTTTAATGAAGAATAGATGCTACTTTTTATGAAATGAGAATACACCTTATCATTACTTGCTACATACATGATTTTCAGCACTATTGAATTGCTCTCCAGCTAATAATCCAGAGATTCTTTACAAACTTTTCTCAAAGTCAAACTCTTTTTTCACTCATATTACCCAGTCACATGTTCCTGACCTTAATGCACTTCACACTGACAGCAAACCAAACAAAAGATTTCATTCTACCAAATGGTCCAGATTCTGTAGGTTTGGAGTCAGTTTGGCCATGTGACTGAGTAATACATATATAACCACATATATAACCTACCCATATTTCTTTCCCTAACCAGCAATCCATCAATACCTTCAAAAACAATCTCAAAACTCACCTCTTCTGTTAACAATATAATTGTAAAGTGCATTTGAACATGTATATGGAAAATGAGTTAAATAAATACATTATTATTATTATTTATTATCTCCCATACTGGTAGCACAGCATATATTTGTACAATATTCCTCAATTAAACTTTGCATGGATTAATAGAACCTGTGTACTTCACTCACCTGATCAGGGTCATACTTGGCCATGGTATTGAGACACTTGACACATGATCCTATCAGATGCAGAGGTGGTCTCTGGATTTGGACCAAGCTAATGGAAGGATGAATAGGAAAATAGACAGAACTGATTGAGTAACTAACTGACATTGCACATGTATGAGACACTATGACACTGTTGCCCATAAAGTTGGAATAATTTTTTCTAAACTCTTTTCATGAAATGGTTATGAGAATACGATTTATTTTTGATAGACAAAATTAATATCTTCTCAGAACTTTGTTTTTCAATAAAGGTATAAATTTATCTATCAAGAAATCAGTGACGCATCAAATACCTTGAGATGAGGGGCAGTATACAGTCTGTGATTGGCTGGAGGTACTCTGACACTGACCAATCAGACTGCAGCATCTGTTCGACTAGGTCAATGACATCCTTAGCCTGCTGTACTAAGGTGTCTGATGGTGATGTTGTAGGCGCAGCACTGATGAGCCAGTCTAAGACACACTGGAATAGCTGAAGGCCACTGTAGTCTACATCCCATGTGATTAGAGGGGGACCTGTAGAAAACAACGTGGAGAGATATAATAAATGAGAGAAAGATACTGGGAGTAAGAGAAGGAAGACAAAGACAGATAGAGAGAGAGAGAGAGAGAGAGAGTCTAAGACACACTGGCATAGCTGGAAGCTGCTGTAGTCTACATCCCATGTGATCTGTGGGAACTTGAAGATAGACAATAACAATTAGATAAAGAGGTCAACAGCAACAGGAGGGCAGAGGGACCTGTAGAAAGACCATTGAAGGAGGGAATACAGGTCAATCATATGCTCATTAAGTTCAAAATAAACCTGTCAAAATTATGTACCATTTCTACTCTAAAATTCAATTTAAATTAGTAGGATTTCACATTACCCTAAAGATACCAAATACAGATTGGGTTGCAGAGGGTTACAGGATGACTCTAAATTGTGCAGTCAATTCTGCTCCAAAATCGTCATTATTTTTCTAGAACACTGACTCTTGTCGAAACAAAGAAATTGCTGAAACAACGAGACTGTAGCAATGCGTGCTCATTCATAGAATCATAGTCAAGTGGGCTGGTGATAATTGATCAAGCTCCAAACTATTCCTTTAAATTGGGCATACTTTTGTCAGAATTTTTATAGAAGTATCTTACCATCTGGTCTCTGTTCTAGCTGACCAAGAGTTCCTGCTGGGATCACAAATCCAGGAGAATTCTTGCCTACAATGATTAACAAGAGATTAACAGTTGTCAGGACCAGAGAAATACAATATCACTGACTGAAACCACAATATAAAATACTTTCACATAATAAAAATGTATGGACCCAATAGGGATTGTAAAATGAAATATTGTAAGTCAATACAAATTACGTCTCTAATAATTTCATAAGTAAAAATAAACTCATTTTTTACTAATAATAATTGTTTTGTTTTAACAATGGTTCTACCAAGACTGCTACAAAGTATTCGTGGCACGAATCAATATGCTTGGGATCTAGATTATTAGTTTTCTTCTGCGTTTAGATCCCCTTTCAAGGAAATAGCTCTAGGGACTTTGTCAACATCCAGAAGAGGAACATGATCAAATCCCATTTCTGTATTATCATGTTTCTTGCCATTCATGTAAGCTCTTTCTTTAACTGCTATAACTCTGAAAGTATTAATCTGATTTCATACCTGCTTTGCACACAACCTTATCATTGACCAGCTTCCAAACATCATCTCCTGCAGAGGTCTCGATATCAGAGCTACGGTTATTATCGAGGGGTTCCGTGAAAGCTGGCAGGTGAGCTAATAACTGGTAGGTCTAAGATGGGTAAATGCAAAGAAAAATAGGATACAATGTATAAAGTAAGGCTGTGCATAAGCATGTAATGAGGTACTCGAGTACACTCCCAGACTTACAGGCAAATACTTGAATACTCGGAAGCCACGTTTTTTTAAAAATATATATATATATTATTATTTTTTTTTTTTTTTGCCAACACCATACTACGGTGACAGACCTGTCCGTCTCCGAAAACCCACGCGATTTTACTTTGAGTTGCAGTTGAAGATGCCGATTTGTGCTTTTGAACTTTTGACAAATAATAGTAATAATGTTGTTTTTAAAACTAAAGATGACAGACAAATTTTCTTCCGAGTCCAAACAGAAATCCGGAGATTTGGTCCCAGTTTCTGAGTGGTGAGTTGATAGTGACTCCCCATGTATGACTGAGCTGGGAAACATTTTTACCCACGGTACCATGCCGGTGCTCTTCGGGCACGGGAGAGCGTCGGCCTGGACAGTGCCAGGTTAACGGGCAAAAAAAATTTAAAAATGGCGGCCGAGTATTCGAGTACGAGAAATCGTACTCGAGTAGTTGTCAACCGTGCGAGTACTTGTCGCAGCCTTAGTATAAAGGTAAAGATAATAGAGGTCATTCAGCATTGTTGCAGAAGGCAACAACAAAAACAAAACCTGAATGACTTTGACAGGAATTTGGATTCACTACATGTTATCTTAGCTCATACAGTTGGTGATTCCAAAATATCAGAAAATACAACCATGCATCTCTACAACTTCTGTATGCATGTTTGATTTCAGTCAAGTTCAAGTTTCATATTGATCAGGACAAATTGTGTTAAAAGTTGTGATGCGAACTGACCTCCGTGACCTTTAACTTCATGACCTTGATGACTCTAAAACCTTCATACTTCATCTTCTTATGGTACTTACATGTACTTGTACCAGTTTGAAGTTTGATCCCATATGGTTGAAATATCCGATATGACACAGATGAACAGGACAAAGACATGGACATAGACAGATACACAAATGGAAAACTACAATTATAACATTTGGCTTTTCTCAAATACCTGTTTGCTGCCCTCTGTAGACAGCGCCTTAAGGAATTTCATTGGCAAGGAGAACTCTAGCGGGAAGGAAGCCATCGATGACTGAAGCAGGGCTGCAAATCCTCCATCTAGGTCCTATGATACAAAAAGGGGGACATTGGTTTAGATAACATGCTTAGAAACTATATGAAGTATGCCTCAGATTTCAGAAAGAGTGTTTCACAAACTATTTCAAATTACATGTGAATAAAGGGAACACAGCTTTGGTAAAGTCCATCAATTGGTATATAGTAATTTTCTTTGTGCTTCTTGTTGGTTGAAGACTATATCTATAATTGGTTTTGAAAGCTTTAAAGGTCAAAATACATCAGTGTAATCTGTTGGCAGTTGAGTGAATCAGCTGCAACAAGAAACAAAAATCCAAAAGCGATAGATAAATCTTTTAAAAACCTGCAGGAAACAATATCTTAAAAATACAAGCACTCCGAAGTAAAATCTCTGAGGGTTGTGGTCTGCCCAGAGCTATTATTCAAAAGTTAAGAGTTTAAATTTTTTTAAATCGAGGTTTGAAGAGACAATACTTCAATAGCATTTCACTTACGGTAGTCCAAAACTCTCTACACAGTTGAGGCTGTGATAGCAGCTGACAAGACAATTGGACCAGATCCTGAAATTCAGAGGAAAAACACATCAAATTACAACCTTTCCTATACTATTTTAAACAAATTATCTCTTTTATACCAACCTTAACATTCATTCATTTTTTAATATAGTATACATGCTTGTTTGTAAAAATTGAGAATAATCCGTAAGCATGAAGTCTCCAATCCTGGATTTTGAAATAGACAGGTATCCCAGCAAAACCTTGAACATGTATGTACATGCTGTTGGAGTTGGCTGCAATAGAGGGAGCATGTCCCTTGCATCAATAAATATGACATTTTATCTTTCTCCTGTAAGAATCAAACTTTATTACTTAATTTTAAAGTTGAGAAACGTGCATGATTGACAATGCAATAAAAATTTGGCTCCGTTTTACATCAAATCCAAAACTTAACCACCACTGCACAGGGAAATGTTGTTCAGATTAAAAATTAGTTTGATTTCCTCATCAATATCTCCATATTACTTAGATATAACAGGTTCTACAGAATCCTTTTTTTGGTCTATGCACAGTATGAAGGATTCAGTGAAAATTGTTATATGTTATGAGGAGGCGCGATGGCTTAGTGGTAGAGCAGTGGTCTCGTAACCGAAAGGTTCCGGGTTCGAAACCAAGTCAATGCACTTGTGCCCTTTGGTAAGGCCTTAAACCTCATTACCAAGTCCCTCAGAGAGGACTTAAAGCCATTGGTCCCCTGTTCGCTTACTTACAAGCATATACATGCTTTCTTCGCAGTCAAGTAAAACAAACCATCAAACATGAAGATGTTTAATGATGGGGATGCATACAAGTTTTCTTTTAGCATTTCATTCATTGCTATTGTTTTTACCTGGACCCCTCCTAATGAATCTTCTTGAAACACGGTGAGTACAACAGTCATCAGAGAGTAGATCACAGAATGACAAGCCATGGATTCAACCTGCATCACACAAATAGAACAGAGGGTGGAATGAGAATATTACTCTAAATTCAGAGTGGCTGATGTTGTGGATCTTTCTACAAAGTAAATATTTGTCTTATGTAGATGCTCCGGTTATAATCACGAAGATCATTTATGTATGTCTTTGTAAAAAAAAAAACACTACACAGTAAAAGGGCTACAATCCAAAATTTGATGTACATGTACAATTTAGACTGCATATATTACATTGTTTATCTCAATATTTCTTGTTTGGGGGAGGGGGGATTCATAACTTTACACTGTTATCATGTGATACTTTTAATAATATAAAATAAGTTGATGCCATTTCTATGTTTTCACTAAAAGCGACCTGATTTCAAAATCAAGTTTCCCCTATAGATTGACAAAAATCAATTCAAAAGCCAGATGACAGCTCTTAAACTCACCGAGCTCTCATTCGGCAGAGCCTTGGACAGGCCAAAGGTAAGGTATTTGAAGACATGGAGCCGCAAAGCCTGGTTTCCTAACCGTCTCACAAGGGCGGTGTCCTTGCCTGGCCAGGCAGCGGTGTGGATGACCATCCAGGCCAGCTGGATAGGGGTGTGACTGGGCGATTGACCAAGAGACTGGACGGCACTGGAAAACTCCTAAAATAACATCAGTAGACAAAAAAGTGATCAATAGGCATGTCCAAGCCATTTTGTCCCATATGTAACCTACCACATCTCAGATTTTAGTGCATCTGATCATTGCAGCCATACTAAAGTAAAGGAGAATTGTTTTCACCTGTACCATGCCACTTTCGCTCCTGCATCATAAACCAAAGTCTGTGTGCCAACTTTTACACATCATTACTTCACAATATTTATTATGGCACATATCACTACTTCTTACTTCACAATAATCTATTATGGCACATATCACTACTTCTTTAAATACTTCACAATAATCTATTATGGCACATATCATTACTTCTCACTTCATCAAATCTGTCAAAGCTCCCTTCGATTTAATTCTCACTCAGGATGCTATATTTCAAATAAATCTATCACACAAGTCAGAGATATTGCAGTGTCGATATTGATGTTTAAAAAGGAAAACCACAATTAATAAAATTTGCAGCAGGAGTTTGGGAAAATAGACTGTAATAATATCAGCATTATTTTATCTTACCTTGGATAACTTTTCATTGGCAATAAGAGGATGATTCTCAAGACTGTGAAAATGAAGAAAAAAAACATCATTAAACAATGGATTTTCAACCAAAAATATAACTATCCATATAGGATAGACTCAAGAATGTTCAGTGTCATACTTCAGTTTCAAAATGGTTTGATAAATGCAATACAACTTCTGTTTAAAAATCGCAATTAACAATAAAACCTACATGAATATTCAAGAATAGATTTGAGATGAATGACCAAGAATCACACTTAAGAAGCTTCAAATAAGAATATCCCTCAAAAGTACAATGGATTTCATTAAAATCAGAATTATTGTAGAGGATTCTTGAAGTAACAGCTGGAATCTGGAATTTATAGCCAGCAAAAACAGCCCAATGTATATGGTTAAAAAAAGAGGGGATGCAAACCACATTGAAAAAAAGAACAAACCAAGATGCTTACCTGCTTTTATCTGCAAGACCCATCAGTGGAAACAGGTCCATGCATTCCAGTACTATGACACAGCATAAGAACCTGGGGAGGTTACACAAGATCATTGTTTTAGTAATGATCATACACAATCTGCACAAATATATTTAGATACTTTTTCAAAGAACGTAACATTACTATGGGGAATTATGCATTAAGCATCTTACTCATTCTGTACAATATTGTTTTTCTCAAACAAGTTCGACATGATGGGTTATGTATTAAATATCACCAAGTCTCTTGGATAAGACTTCAAGCCATAAATCCCCCAGGTAGCTTACCTGCAAGCACACACCCACTTTCTTAGCAGTTGAGTGAAATAAATCACCAATCAATTGACCAATATTTGCAATTCTAGATCTTCACACACACACAAACTTTTCAAAATCTGGATCATTCACAAATTAACAATATTATCTTTCAGGCAAAATATTTCGGTGTTCAAGCAATTTTCTAAATTGTCAATCATACTAAAATATATACTTACTCAATCTTGTTGGTGAGTTTTTGAGCCATTTCTTCAGCATCTAGTAGATGTCTGTAGGGTTGTCTTGTACCAAAACCTTGTTGCTGTAACAACAAAAAAAGGGAGGGGGATTCAGAAAATTCTTAACTAAGACCCCTGCTATACCCAAGATAGGATACCCTTCCACTTAGGTGAAACACACAAAGAGAGACCTAGAAATCGTTATTGAGCAAACCTATCTTGGCCATAAAGGTAATGCAGAAAACATCTACATCATCACTGACAAAATTACTTCAACTACAAAATTGACTGGAAAAAAAAGAAGACAATCAGTACTGGAGGGTAGTAGCACAATGATTCTTCATTTACTTTGCTTCCTGACATTGAAAAGCTTACATACATGTAGTCATCTACAGTCATAATTGCAAACAACTACATGTATCTAAATTGAGCACTATCTAACAATGTGAGATGGATGTGACCTGACTACTGCTTAGGGAACATTGGCTCTTGACTTTATTTCACCCAAGATATAGGCTTAGGGTTAGAGTTGAAATGGGCTTTTAGGTTGGGTCTAGGTTTAGGGTCGAGGTAAGATATTGCGATTGGTCAAGGTTTAAAGATGGGATTTCATTTAGAGTAAGAAGTTGACAATGGAGCACTTCTAATTGAAGCATGTGTCATAGAACCGAGAGTGTAGTAGAACCTGTCTATAGTGGCCACTTTACTTTTTTGCTAGGGTGGTCTTTATAGACAGGTTTGATTGTACTGTATGAAGACATACCTGGAAAAGGTTGATGATTGTTGAGAGCTTATTCATTGGAGTCAGAGAGGCATGTAAGAACAGCAAGATGATTCCTAGAAGTTCACTCTGTTTGGGCAAAATAAAACAAAATCTTCATGAAGATTCTTCAAAAATGCAAACAGTAAATCTCCAATGTCATAATGTAAACACTCTACTCACATATAATTTTATTAAAATGTTAATATTTATACTTTCATTTGGCTAAAATCTTCACAGAGAATCTTTTTATGCCTTTTTTAAATTTACAAATACCGTATTTGCCGGCGATAAGGCCGCAGCGCCGCACAGGCCGCACCCCCGATTTTGACATTTCATAGACTAAAAAAAAAAAAATTGCGTTGCGCCGTAGCTCCGTAACGGTCCCTTCTTTTAGCAATGCAATGGCACGGACTTAACTCTAGATCTACCGGTAGAATTTGTTAAAAATAGGTAATTAAGTTTATTCACGAGATCGACAAAACTTCATGTCAACAATGCAACATGAAATAGTCGGTAAGATGTGTGGAGTTAATCTAGAAATGTCCAGTACCATTACTGGTATAGATCTAGTCATTGTACCATTGGGAGTCCCATATGTATGAAATTACGTGCTGTTTTAACAGCCGATTTTTTACTGTTGTTGCGGATTGGCCGCACCCACACTTTTTGATATTTTCGGAAGAGAAAATACTGCGGCCTTTACGCCGGCAAATACGGTAAGTTGTAATAGTCAATGATAATCTCTCAATCTAATTTAGGCAAAAGAATTGCCCTTATGAAAGTGTGCTCTGGAAGCTTGGTGTATCGTTACTTTTCTCAAGGTAAAGCAGTGATTCACCTCACCCTCCCGCCCCCCCCCATGTCAAGAAAAAAAAAAGTCATTTTTGAAAGAAGGTACTTACCTGTTCATGAAGACTCTGTATACACCATCGTATCCTGTGCCTGTCCGTCTGATAAAAACAACAAATTTTGGAAGTAAAAATATCCTTTAGCTTCAGGACTCAATGAGCTTGTCAAGATTGCAATAAGCATGTTTGAAAAGGAATGACCATGGCCCCGTATTACAAAGAGTTGATATCAATCGCAACTATGTACATAAGAGATAGGAGACTGCAAACTTGCGATTGATTGGAGGACTTACGATTGATTTGGATCAATCGTAACTCTTTGTAAGACGGGGCCCATGTCTATAAAATACTAGACATAATGTTAATTTGATTAAAAAAATTAATGTATGAAGTGAACTAATTTGGGTATATCTTGACAAACCCATACCAAGTACCAGTTGTTGAACAGGGTGATGAGTCTACATATTTTAAGGATTTATCAAATACATTTCCACTCAAGATGGGGTGGAAAGGGGGACTCCTTTAGCCTAGATACAGGGCTAACAAATGTACTGAGAAGGCACCAACGTGTGAGATCAGACAATGCTACAGAGAAAGTGCTCCTGGTAAAATCAGTTTACTAGATTCAAATCAACCATGAACTTACCATTAGCTGACCAGCCTTATCCTTGGTAGGGGCAGGAGAACTGAAACGGTCTTTATACTGGGCTAGGAGTTTATCAAACAGACCATCGTTTTGTAGTTCCTCCACAAAGTCTGCATACTGGGCCTACAAGACAGGACAGAAATTCAACGAAAGGTTAAAAGGTTATACTAAGTTCTTGTAATGAGGGATTGTAAGCTTTCATAGGTTTCAAACAGAACTTGTAGTGAATGTTCAAGATTGAAAATACATGATAAAAAATTCAGGAGAAATTGTAAAAAGCGGTCTAGTAAAAAATATAGAAATATTGAAGAAAAAAATAAGCATGTCTCCACAACTTGAGAACATGTGGTCCCATATTTTGTAATACATGCTGCGTACTTCAGTAAATATGATTCCAGAAACTTTGTTAAATTTATGCTGGTCTGAATAACGAATCATCTGCATGGTTGACAATTCTGAATTAATTCATGCCATCTCAAAATGCAGTCCCTTTCCTAAAACTGAAAAAGTCAATTACTCAACCTTACTTTTCAAGGTTAGCCAATTTGTTTCTATTTCAAAATAAAGAGTGGAGTGAAACTCAGGTCACAGTATCAGAATATCTTGTTTAAAAGAAAACTAGATGGAACTTCAACTGCGCGCAGTCGAAAATGATGCCTCCGCCAAAGAGCAATTTTACAAACCAAAATGGAAGCAATTTTTAAAATTCAAGTTTGATTGTAATCCATCTGTTGGTTCTAATGATAACGCGATCACAAGCTATTTTGAGATACATAATGAGCCCTGTGACCTTTGACCTCGTGACCCCAAAATCTAATCACTTCATTAGCTCTGCAAGATACATACATGACCCAAGTTTGGCGGTAATCCATCAATCGGTTCTTGAGATAACGTGATCAAGAACTATTTTTGCATACATAATGAGCCGTGACCTTTGACCTTTGACCTCGTGACCCCAAAATCTAATCAGTTCATTAGCTCTGCAAGATACATACATGACCCGAGTTTGGCGGTAATCCATCAATTGGTTCTTGAGATAACGCGATCACGAGAACGGGACGTACGTACGGACGGACGGACAACCAGAAAACATAATGCCTCCGGCTACTTTGTAGCGGAGGCATAACAAATCTAGGCTGTATGAGATGCAGGTAGACATTCAAAAATTAGGCTGGAGTTAGGCACTTAAATGGACAGCAGATATTAGAACGACACAACTCTACACAATAGTACAACAGACTTAGAATCAGTAGACATTATCCTGTATCCTACCCAACCCATGTTCTACAGCATCATACCTGGTATGGGTGTTCTGTGTCTTGCCAGAAATTGGCCAAGTGCTTGATGCACTGAAGGAGATGGAGTCTGTCTGCATGGTAGAACTCCCAAAGCTATAGGACAAACAGAAATATATGAAATTAGTTTGATTCAATTCAATCAAGGATTTGTTAAAACATTGGTTAAAACAGTTTGAGTTGTTTCACAAAAATTAAACTACACATCTATAAAGAAACTACATAAACCTGTATTCATTATTCAACCACATGTGTACAATGGGCTATATAGTTTATATACTATGATATTCATTGATAAACATCAAAAGTCATGGTGGTAGAACATTAAAAGGCTGCTGTAAAAAACATAATTGAGGAACAGAGGGAGAAAATGACAAAGATTGATGGCAAAAACAACATTAATTCCAGACAGAAATAGGACTATTTCAACAGGTGAGAAAGACAGATACAAGAGAAATAGTGATTGTGGGTATGGATAGGTACATGGAAAAGAAGGGAGGGGAAGAATACAAGAGGGAAAATAAAAAGAGTAAGCATAGATATAAATAGTAACAGATAGATAAAGCAGGATGGATGGAAAAAGGGAAGGAAAAAGGACATGTAGAATTGTGAAATGTTTAAAACTTACTTTAAGCAGCATGGCTTGAACACTTCTTTCATTTTTCAGTATGGCCTGGAAGAGCAAAAAATGAAAGAAAAGACAATCTATTTGCAATTCATTGAACAAATAATATTTCAATGGCAGACAGGTTTCATCATGGTGAAGGCATTTCTATTTTACAGTAGACAATATTAAATGTTATTATTAAAAGATTTTGGAAAAACAAAAATTGTATGAATTATAGCTGTCTCAGATTTTTCCATCAGCTCCAAAATGATAAGCATCCAGACAACCACCAATAATGACTAAATTTGTGCATTTTTAAAAATGAGCTTAAAATGAGTTTATTATTGAAACATGCATATAAGGAACCACTTGTCCAAATGGAAGAATTTTCTCCTTTAACAATAATAATTAAATTTGTTAGTAAATAATTGCATAATTGCAAAATGCCATTTACAGATCAGAACACAGAAGGAGTGGAAATGGTACACTTGGTTCATAATTGTAAGATTTTACAAAGTGCTAAATAAGTATGTTTTCAAATCACTTCTTCAGTGAGCTGCCTTGATGCTGTGGAACCAATAAAATTAGAATTAGCAATAGAAATAGTATGCAGAAGCATGAACTATTCAATTATTATCACTTTTTTTCATTGTTACCTGGAGTTGTTTTCCTGTTCCTCGGAATGCACAGAGTAGATACAAATCAAACAGTTCCCTGCACTGCAATGCATCCAGAACCTGACCAGAAAATGCATAAAGTATAAAAGATCTTATTAACGACTGTGCAAACACATGCTGCAATGACATTTGCCTTGAGGTCAATTTCATACTCTTACTGAATTCCTAACTTCCACCCTATGCCAATCATTGTACAGTCAAACCTGCTTTAGTGACCACCTGTCTACAAAGACTACCTGTCTACAAAGACATCTTGTGTTTCCCTTGAAAATAGTTTCTCATTGAAACATGTACTAAAGGAACCTGTCTACAAAGACCACCTGTCTACAAAGACCACTTTTTGTGTTTCCCTTGGGCAGTCGCTATAGACAGGTTTGACTGTACATATGATATGTAATGCTAAGACTCTTCCCCTAAAATCAGCCTAAACCCAATTACAAGCTCAACACTAACCCAAAAACTTTCACAAAATAAAACAAGGAGCATTTTGTTTACATCAAGTATATTCAGCAGCAATCACATGAATTAACTGTACAATGCATTTGCATTTTTGCAAATAATATAATGGAGAACATCAAATGAAAAATTACATGTGAAACAATAATATAGTTGTCATATAAGTTAAATGAAGAAGAAAGGTGTTGCTAGAAATTGATGCAACTTCATATTTCATGAAAATCTTTGCTTCTACATTTTTATGGCAAAATAAATATGCATAAAAAAATCCACTTTGGATTATAGTGTATATTCGGTATACTTTAATTTCTTCTTATCACACTTAGTGAATATTCAAATTATTTGGAATGGGAATAAGAGAGCTGACTTACCAAGAACTTGCACGCCTGTAGAAGAAACTTGCGTTCAAGTTCGCTGATTGCCTTCTCTTCCTTGAGCTTTTTCTCTGATTCCTCACTGAAATACCAAAATTTGCATTTTTAAAAGTATAAATAATTTCTTCAGCGAAAAATGCATTTTGTGAAGCATTCCCATCATACTTTCAGGCATAACACAAACTACATGCTGCATGTATACAAATATAAACATTTCATCCATTTCTTTTCTAATCTAAATTTGGAATAAGGCTTCACATTCTCAATCTAATACTGCAGAACATGCAGGGGAAAAAATTATGGTTGTGTGTGTAAAGAAATTAATATTACAAGAATGATGTATAAGACACCTAGAATAGGCAAAGATTCCAAATCTCTGATTTTCAGGATGTCATTCACCAAGTTTTACAGAAAAACTGGAAAGTTTCATACAAAAAACATATTTCTAAAATAAGGTGTTGTGTTGTTCTATGGTAAAATTATATAAATTTCCTTTAAAAAATTCGCCACATACAATATTAAAATGTTAATGTGAAAGTTGGCAGCCCGGCATAGGTTCTTCATTCCTCTTTCCCAATCACTTTCAGGCTAGATTAAATTATGAATTTACGTGTAGGAGATACCTGTAAAGAAAAAGGGATACCAGTGACTTACTTGTGTTTCTTGAACACCAGGACCCCTTCAAGAAACTTCTTCTTGTAATTTACAAGCTCAGCTCTAACCAATTCCTGAAATGCAGGGGGACAAAACAAGTTTCAGGCATTGATCATTAACTACTGCAAAATTATCAGAAGACTAGGGTTAAAATGGTGGCATTTATACATGTCCAACTAAAAAAGCCCTCACACTTTGATGTCAATTATCATTATAAGTCTGAATAGCAAACATTCCACTTTTATTGCAGACTTATCCATTCAAAAGAGCACAGATGTGAAAAGAGCATATTTACTCCACTCTGCATGAATTATAATACCATACAAGCTGTACTAAGTTTGGCTCAGGATGGTATTGAGATAGGGGAAAGGGCATCCTTCTTTTTCTTTTTTTACAACACTTAATTGTACATTACTGATACAACCTATTGATTCATTCTAACAAAAATCCCATCTAAGTTATTGAACTCTCCGTTAGTTCCATGTTTCCATCATGATTGCTTTTTCTTGCATGTTTACATCAGATGTTCTCTTTATCCACAGTATTTGCAGTCTTGATAGAATCATTTTTTTAAATGAAAGCTCACCTTAGCTCTGATGGCAGAATGTCCACTTATTATCAGAAGCAATTCCTGACAGGATCTACAAAAAAAGAATGCAGGAGTAAATTTTTAACCTTATTCCTCCTGACAGCCTGGACAACTACTTGCAACTTAACAAGAAGCATACACTGTAGTAGCCCAGTTTTCATAAATGCATATCAAGAGTCAGGATATATGTATGATGGGAGTTAAGAAAACTGTTAAATATCCTATTAATAATAATTTAAAATAACTTACCGGTACACACCTATCTCACTAACAGGAATCTTGCAGTATTTAAATGCTGATCTTCAATCAAGAAGAATAAGATTATAAGAAGAAGAAAAAAACTTTTAAAAGAAGTAAAAATAAAGAAGAAACAAAAAATGAACAGAAGAAGAAAAAAGGAAGAAAAGAAGAATTTAGTCTCTTGTTTTAAAAACAAACTTTTGATAGGTTCATGAACTTGATCCTGATCACTCACAATTCAAGAAATTCACAGAAAGTCACATTTTTTTCATTTTCAGGGGATTTTCAATTTCAGAGCTGTTTTTTAAAACAATTTTAGAAAGCCTGTGCTTGGATTCACATGATTCAGGATAGGTGAAAATGAGGAACAAAAAGAATAATGATGAACATGACAAAAACAAACATGATCACACAGCAGATTTTACAATCATGAAAAATATTAATATTGACAAAATGTTTCAGTGAACAGAGTGCTTTCACCTGGGCTTTGAGTTGGGCTTTGAGGGGATTTTCAGAGCTGTTTTTAAAACAATTTTAGAAAGCCTGTGCTTGGATTAACACGATTCAGGAAAGGTGAAAATGAGGAACAAGAAGAATAATGATGAACATGACAAAAACAAACACGATCACACAGCAGATTTTTCAATCATGAAAAATATCAATATTGACAAATTGTTTCAGTGAAAAGAGTGCTTTCGCCTGGGCTTTGACTTTTATTTTAGACTTTAGTTGACTCCGACTCCAGAACTGGCAGAAGACCAGAGTCCGACTCGTGTACTCATCATTTAGAAGTTAGACTTAGAGGTCTAGACTAGTCTATAGACCTATATCACTCAGTGATTATTGACTATTGACTATTGTTAATTAGTCCATGTTACTTTGTTAGGCAGATAACATCCCTCAAATTTGAAATAAGTAGTAGACTAGACAGTCTAACGTTGATCTAAATGAATATGTGAAAATAATGAGAACCGAAATGAAATTTGCCATTCCGAGTCCGACTCGATTCGGATCGGACTTTCAAGTTCAAAATTCAGAGTAAAATCGGACTAAAAAAAAAGTATCACAGTACATGACATGAAAGTCAGCATGTGGAACAGCTTATAATATTCCGGTTAGAAAAAGAGTATCTGACGCAATCGATTACCGTGCTGTGAAAAGATAACTTACTTCAAAAACATGACCAAATACTAAGGAAATAAAAGAATGATCGAATTACAAATTAACTTGTGTAACCGATATATTAACTTACGTCGTGAACACTGCCATGATTTCATTCATTCAGCTACTCAATCCATCAAAATAATTTTCGCACGTACACTTTCAGCAATCAGACGTAGAGGGCACATTTTTTCATAGAGGAATGTAAATCTATATGACTTATCTTCTTTTTTTTATACAAAAAAAGGTGTTTTTACCTGTTTTTTTTCTTTCCCGCCCCTGGATCCGCCACTGTAATATGACACATATTAATGTACATTCTGAGGGAGGAAAGGGACACAATCCATTATTACTATTATTATTATTATTCACCTTCTTCGATTTTCTTCTTCTTCTTCCTCTTCTTCTTCTTCTTCTTCTTCTTCTTCTTCTTCTTCTTCTTCTTCTTCATGTCCCTTTTCATCTTCTTCATGTCCCTTTTCATCTCTGATATAAAGCCCCTATTAAAATCTGAATTTGGAATGGGTCCGATTAGAATCAGAAGACGGAGAACTGACCGCGGACATTACCGCTAGACCAGCTCACATCTCCCTCATAACAAAAATAACGAATTATATTAATTATAAATAATTTTGTTTTGCGGTGGCCTCATAATTTTGTCTGGGCATTTCCTTTTTTTAACCGTACCCAATATAACAATATGAATTATTTCTTGTGAATATTTATTCATTTCAAAATACAACCAAAATATAACATTATATACATTATACAAAACAAATACAAATCATTAAATATAATTATGTCATGTATAAAGATAAATAAACCGTTAAATATGAGATATAAAATAAGATAACAATAGGAAAGCCTGTCTGATATTGAAGGCTTTGTAGTTTACAGTTATCTAATTAGCTTTAAAGTCCCACTGCACTACTTGTAATTACTTGCTCCCTCTATAATTATAGAACACAACTGATGCCTAGGCGTTGTGGCGTTGTGGCGTGCGCCTGTAATCCAGCTACAAACAGTGGAAGTTACAAACTGATTCAGCCGAGGACGCAGGTTCGAAACTGAATCGCGTCTTTCGGTGACGTGACGTTAAAGGTCGGTCCCCAGACGTAAATAATCATATCTGATTGATACACGTCTGTAAAAACCCAATACACACACTAAGCGGTGCCCGTTGGTCCCCCGTGATCCTCTTTTTCTTATGTCAATAAATATTGAGAGCTGAGTTGATGAGATAACCACCTGTTAGTCACCACGCTGGGAGGTCCTCCTGGCCAAACTAGTGCAGACAGGCTTTAATTAGGAGTGCTCAAACTACACATAACAACGGATGATGAAAACGAAAAAGATGAGAGAACCAACTACTGGGAACAAGAATAAAAAATATAATAAAGGTGAGTATTCATCATATTTAGAATAAAAATTAGATTTCGGCTGTTTTTTAAATAATAAAATGTTTTTATACAGACGAATGCACTGTGGTAAGTTATTCACAATGATAGGTAAGTCATTTCTAACTGATTTTGGGGCTAAAGTTGTTTTTACTTTTCAAAGTTTCCATAAATGAAATAAATTACAAAATCTAATATTATAAGCATGAATTTCATTATTAATTGAAAACAATCCAGATATCTTACATGGAAGCAATTTAAGAATAAAATTGAAGCTAAATAATGCAATATAATATTTAAACAAATCAAAAATATTCAAACACTTTAAATCTTAAGAATTAATAGACCAGAATGAGCTGTATAACTACTTCCTGTAACATGTGTAGGGCCTTTTCTGTAACTTATATAAAGAGTGTTCATTTTCATTTGACTTGAATTTCCCCCAAATAAATAACAATATGCATGAACAATATGAGTGAATTATATAGTGTAAATAATATCGAGAGAGGTACATAAGTGGCTTTAATTTATACAGTTTACCTACATATTGACACTTTACTTATAACATTATTAATATGTGCATCCCAACAAAGGTTATTATCCACATAATTGTTTATACACCAAGAAAACTAACAACTTCTTTCTTAGATATACGAACAGGCCTATTAAACAAATGTGAAACAGTATGGTTTTTATTATGAAAATAGTTGGTTTTGCTCAGTGGGAAAAACACCTCATCCATGTTTCTCTGGTAGTATATAGTGTACCCTTGATTGTTACACTGTATTGTGAATGTTTTATTGTTTGTATGTTGTTATGATAATAATATTCAGCTTTTATATATATATAGCGCTAATTACATCAACGTTGTGTCTAAGCGCATTACAGATAAATTATATTAAATTCTATACCCGCGCACACAATGTATGCACTAACTATGCACATTCTCCACTCCCTAGAGAGCATCATCCGGACAGGCGCCATTTTACAAGCGCATGTACACTAACTTGCTTTCGCATCCTACCGGGTGCGTCTTATTTTTTCGTACCACGGCGAGCCCAGATTCCTATTATTCATGAATATTCATTACGCAGGGTCGGGGAAAGTCTCGATTCTCTTGAATATTCATGTATGATCGAGGCGGGAACTATCCTACATACGTAGCATGCGCAGCATCGAATATCGCGTGTAACACGTTGGATTAATGGTATAAAACGACATAAGAAAAGCAATGTCATGGTCATTTGGATAATACAGTCATAAATGCTGTGTTTAATTATTAAAAATGCCAAAAACGAAACAAAATGTCAGTAGACAAGATATATAGCATATATTTCAAGCAAGAGTAAAATGATTGTTCTCTTGATGGGCAATTTATGAGTACTTTTCCGAGGTCAAGTTGAATCTAGTTCTTGTTATGAATGGGAAAATAATCAGTTCTAGGTTCGCTTGTTTAAATATTACAAGCAGAGGTTGAATTTTGGTATTGAATATGTGATACAGTATAAACATGAGTTAAGTTCAATTAGCAAAGGTGAATTTGATAAAACTGGATTTGACTGACTTCTGGTGTGTTTTATTCTTTAGAGGTCGTAGTGACAATTCAATCTGTATAAAAAAATAACAAGAATAGGCCTACATACAGACATCAAGTTAGCAAAAATAAATACCTGTGTATTGCACTTAAATTATTTCTATGATCTATGCTCACTTAACTGCATAATATTACCACTGAATAACTTTAGTGCCTGCATGATGTGTCGTTTCACATATGATGTACCTGTCATAATAAATGACTTATAAAATCAAACTATATGGCTACGTACTTTATCCTCGTAAAGATACTCTTTCGTATTAAACGAATAAGGATTTATTTGTGACACACAGTGCTATATTTGTTCTCACCAATTCTAACCGGATTAAAATAACTGCTTTCTTTCCTAAGCATCAAATAGTACACACTTGTTCTATACTTGATAACCAAAGGGACAAAACTAAGTCACTAGTCTATACAAGCAGGGTATCAAATTCACCTTTGCTAATTGAACTTAACTCATGTTTATAATAATGTATCAAATATTGAATACCAAAATTCAACATCTGCTTGTAATATTTAAAAAGCAAACCGCGAACTGATTATTTTCCCTTCATGAAAAGAACTAGATTCAACTTGACCTCAGAAAAGTAGGCCTACTCATAAATTGCCTATCAAGACTCTTGCTTGAAATATATGCTATATATCTTCTTCTGACATTTTGGCATGTACTAGAACACAGCATTTATGACTGTTTTATCTAAATGACCATGACATTGCTTTTCTATGTCGTTTTATAACATTAATCCAACGTGTTACACACGATATTCGATGCTGCGCATTCTACACGCTTAGGATAGTTCCCGCCTCGATCATACATGAATATTCAAGAGAATCGAGACTTTCCCCGACCCTGCGTAATGAATATTCATGAAATAATAGGAATCTGGGCTCGCCGTGGTACGAAAAAATAAGACGCCTACCGGGTACCCATCTTATAGTCTCTCTGTCATTGTCCCCTTGTTGCCTTGTTGCCAAGAGGTGGCGCTGCAAACTCTTACATCTTTCGCTTCATTAAAAAAAAGAAGAAAATCATGTAAAAAGCAAGTCCAAATCATAAAAAAGAGTTATAAATATGTTAGACTTGAGGTTTCAAATCCAAACACTGCAAAAAAAATGCATATCAGATGAGAAAGAGTTGTGTCAATGGAGTTCCAAAAACCGTGATTTGCAAATAAATATTGAGCGTATAATAAAAATGAATATAATACCCTTGTGATCTGCAGTCGGGTGACTTATCCTTTATACCACAACACCTCTACGTGTGAAAGAAAGAAAATGAAATAAGTTTAAATTAATTGAAAAAATGAATGAAAATTGGTGCAAATGAAACGAGGGGCCTACTTGTAAGTTCATTTCCCCCACGTGGCTACATTTTTTAAAATTTAATTAACCCGCTTATTCAATATATAGCTCCATCTTCCCTCTTTCTGCGAGTCCCTCCACCCCCCCCCCTTTCCCGGCGGGCCTCCCGACTTCGTTTTCACACCCTCCCACCCCCCCTCCACCCCTTCTCTCTCTCATTCACAGGATGAATGGAAATGATGTAACAGATTATTTTTTTGTAAATCTTTGAGGAATAAATATTATGTATACATAATACATATGTCTCTATACCAGAGAAACTGTTTGGGTTTTAAATTATTTCTTAAATGTATTATGTCCTTCTCAAATGGAGGCAGCATGCCCTAATCGAAAGAAAATTCTTGTCAATAATCATGATGATGAGGTAGTTTAAAAGATTATTTATTCAAAATGACTGCAAGCTAGGTAAGAGTTTAACTTTTAGTATTATTCGTATGAATCGTACGACATTGAATGGACAGAATCATATCGAATCACACAACATAGGTTGAACCTTTTTTTCCAGGCAAAAAAATAAAAAGTCATTGGCCGCTCCTGGGTGGGCTCGAACCACCAACCTTTCGGTTAACAGCCGAACGCGCTAGCCAATTGCGCCACAGAAGCTTGCATGTCCCACCGACAGCGTGTTACAAATAAATTCCTTTTTTGGAATGCTAGCGCCCTCTTTATCATCATATTCTTTACTGAAATCAGTACTATGTATATTTCATGGTGATATTATTTTTTCCAAATGCCAGTATTTAATCAATTTAAATTCCTAAAGGCTTCAAAGGTAAAAAAAAAAAAAATAGTTTGGTTTGTTGGTTTGTTGGTTTGTTACTGAAAAACGTGAGCCAGGCACAGATATTCTTTGCTGAGGAGCACAAATTAAGAAGAGAAATCATTTGAGGAATGACTGTCAAACATTCAAGGTTTGATAATATTGATGATATGGTGGTGATGATGATGATGATGATATGATGTTGATGATGATGATGATGATGATGATGATGATAATGAATAATAATGATAATAATAATGATGATAATATAGTAATAACAATAATTAATATTAATAATAATAATAATGTAATATTAATAATAATAATAATAATATTGAAAGATATTGATATATAATATATCGATGATGGTGATCGATGATGATATGAAGTGATGATGATGAAAATGATTATGATGATGATGTTGATATGATGATGATGATGATGATGATAATGAATAATAATGATAATAATAATGATGATAATATAGTAATAACAATAATTAATATTAATAATAATAATAATGTAATATTAATAATAATAATAATAATAATATTAATGATATGGTGATGATAATAATAATGGCAGTAATAATAATATCAATATATTGCTGATGATAGAATGATATGATGATCGACTGAAAAGTCGAAGAGAAGAAGAAAAAAAGGAGGGTAGATATGCTTGAGCTAGGACGAACAGAGAAAAAGAAGGAGCAGAATAGGAATTTATCTAGTTTACCAATAACTGTATAACAAGATAAAAATCATCCAAGCATGATCAAAGTCATACTTTTTATCCGATGATGCATAGGGGATGAATGAGGATTATGTTAGGTGTGATGGGGTAATACTCCAACAGCGATGGGGTAATAGTTGATTCGGAGGAGTAAAAAAACTAGTTGTCACGTGACTTGATCACTGCACTGTCGGTTGTTGATCAAATTACACGGAGCGGAGCAGGGATTTCGAGGGTATTAATGTTCTCCAAAAAACGATATTGGAGTTAATACCAGGGACATGGAATAATGTCATTAAAGGGAGTAAGAAAATCGAATGCGGAATCTACTGTGATTTTGACATCCTCGGGAATTCTAAAGGGATAATTTCAACTTACAAGGTGTGATCGCAAACGGGTTGTGTGTTTGAGCACCGCACCTACCTGAGCTGAGGGAGAGCTATTCGCTCAAATACAACGCCCGGCTGAGCTGGGGCAGCGGTCAATACATTGTTGTAGCCTACGCAGCTGCGGCCCACCGCGGGTAGGAAAAGATTCCATTCAGATTGACTGCTTGAATAACATGGCTGCCGATTCGAGTGCTGTTTTAGCACAGGTAAATTGAACTTAAACTCAATCGAATTGAATAAATAAGTATTTAGATGGTGCTTAACATGTACTTTACCCGTGTTTAAAATTTAAAAAAAAGAGGAAGTAGGGTCTAGTCTATTTGAACTTTGAATGAACCTGACACAGTGTTGAGTGCAGTAGAGTGTCAATGATGTCGTTGATGGTGTGAAGCTGGGAAATTGTTTGAAATTGTTCTTAACTCTTGATCATGCAGTGTCAGGAGAGATTCATTTTTAATGGTAAATCTACTTAACTAATTGTGAGAAACAGATCTCTGTTTTGTCATACTGCCTTCGAATTCTGGATTCAAATAGAAAATTATTTGCCCATGTAAAATTTAGACTTAGAGCAATTCAGCTCTAGAAATCTCTACAAAAAGCTCCTGTAAGTTTAAAATGTGTGTTTGTAGAATTTTTTTGTTTACATGTTAGATATATCAATCAGATATACATTACATGTATTACAAAAACTCGGGGCTTGAGTGCAAGTGACCTTCCATGAACATCAACATAAAAAAAAGACATGAATCAGTTTTGAACCGGGGTCTAACAAGTGTCAGGTCACTACTGCTAGACAAGGGCTCGTCTGCTGATATTGATTGAAACTCTGAATTTATGTTCATGTACATGTACATGTAAGAGATTTGTTATTAATTGCAGTCAATAATTTTGAACAGAAGTACAGAACAATTTCAACTCATTATTGTACTTGTACACTTTACATGTACTGTATGTACAGGGTATTATGAATTGGGGGGGGGGGGGTATTAAGAAAAAAAGGGTTTATAGTCTTGGAAATTGCAACAAAAAAAAAGAAGATGTATAAAGGGTTCAGGTCTGCTTCTGGTCTCCGGGCCTAGTTCAACTTCACGTGCATTTCAATTTTTGTGTGGATTAGTTAAAAAAATTATATTGGCCATTATAATATTACTAGTCCGTCCAAAAAATTAACATTTTTCATAATAGATGCTGTTTGTTGAGTAGCCTACTGAAGGCCCTTAACCCTATGTAAATTATATGAGTTAATGCCTGTCAGAGCAAGGAATAACTCCTTGGTCAGAATGTCAGCTCTCAGCAGACAATATATTTTTTTCAGAGCAGATGGTAATTGAAAGCACTATGATAAAGCCTCACTTGCTGTTGATTTTCAGGAACAATTTATTGATGTTTTTGGCTGTATTGTCACTATTACAAAATATGTACACTGTACATGTACATGTAATTTTACAATACTGGGAATACTAAAGTAGTAAAGATGATTGAGTAATGAGACAATTAGACGCACAAATTATAGGTCCATCACGGATCAACCTGATTTAGCCCTACCTAGATATGATATGGCTTCTGCTCAAGTAATTAAGGATAAGATACATGTAGCGCCCTTCCACTACAATATATTATGCAGTGCATCTTGTTGCAGCTGTTCATTTTGTAATCTACTCAGTACTCACATAGTATTAATTACTTGCGCATTGTGGGCTACATGCTTTGAAGCTTGCCTAGATGTATCTGATGACAATCAACATTGTATGTGTAGCAAGTGAGAGGGAGAGCTACATGTATAAGGCATCCAGAACAGGGATCAGGCTTTATTTGATATCTATTCTAGCTACAGGGTGTACATGTACCTTCTTTTGAAAAACTTTCCTGTAAACTTTATTTCTCACTGATGAAGCAAAGTATCGCTTTATCTGGGATGTATGTTCTTGCTGTCCTTAAAAAATCAGTACTAAACTTTGTCTCAACCTCACACTCACAGCACCATGGCGACACTCTAGGGACCTACGTGGAGCAGTATGGTGGCCCTGAGATCCTGGACCTGTCTGATGCCAGCTTCCAGCAGAAGCTGGAGCAGATCAAGGACCAGATCAAGAAGGAGATCCGCAAGGAGCTCAAGATCAAGGAAGGGGCGGAGAACATGCGCAAGGTGACCACCGATAAGAAAAGCCTGGCCAATGTTAATAACCTGGTCAAGCAGGCCAACGCAAGGCTGCAGGAGTTGCAACAGGAGCTGAACGAACTCAATGCAAGGATAGTGGTCAACACAGAGGATATGGCACCTTCAGGTAAGATTTACTTCTGATTTAGAGAAGGCAAAGAGGATAAAAGTTTACTCTTGGTACTATTCACGGCTGTCATACCCACTGGACCAGCACAAGACTGACAGCAGGTTATAATTGGTTGGTTTGAAATCAGGTTTGTGGCTAGGTAATTAGAGTGAAGTTATATAAATCATTCAAAGACATGTCCTCACGCTTTTTAAATTCCAATGGTAATTCAAGCAGTTATTGTTATATTTAGTGAAGTGTATGAGTATATGTACATGTATGTGTACATAGTCTGCTCATACAAAGGAAATGTCGCGCTGCTTTTAGTGGAAAGGAAGTGTGTGTAGTGTGCAGCTAATTTTGGTAATTGAGGTCTCGTAAAGGTTAAATAAAAACTCATTTACTACCGGTATATCATTGCGATTGGATACAGGTACTGGCAGAGGAAAAGATGCTATTTCTCATCAATGGCTGACATTTGTAAGGCTTCAATTAAATAGAAAAAATGACAGAAGAATTTCCAAGTACAATGCTGTGCTGGCCCAGTACATTTAATGTACTGTACATGAATTAGGCATGTACATACATGTATGTACGTACATGTATGATAGACATTTTCTGAAAGACTACTTTACAGGCTGGTTCTGTTAAGTATTCCAAGCTTACTCACAGTTAAAACTTCCATTCATCTTTCCAAAGCATTTCACTGACACGTACATACATACACATCTACACGTAGGCCTACATTGATATCAATGTGCCACTCAAACAATTACTTCTTTTTCTGAATTTTTTTTGAATTTTTTGATTTTTTGATTTTTTGTTGTTGTTGCCAACACCATACTACGAACAGTACGAAGGTTCGTCTCTGAAAACCCACGCGATTTTACTCAAAGATGCTGTTGTTGGCAGACAATGAGAGTTGGCTTCTGCATCCATATACATGTACATGTACTATTTTTGTAAGTGCATGTACATGTACATGTACATGTGTAACAGTGTAGGTCTTAGTTTAGGAGCTTCATTTCTACATTTGTATATGTATACATGTATGAAGCTGTGATGTCAAATGTACTTTCAGTTTATGCCTTGCCTCAAAAGTTATTAGCTGTACTGGAGTTAGTAGAGCCAATTGAAGAAAAATAACCATCTAGTTTCAGTTTTCATGGGACATGATAAATAATAATTGATGAGTTTAATGACTTGCATTCAATGTATTGTCAATATATTGTACATGCAGGCCTATTGCATGGTGCAAGACTGTATATATACAATAGTTATGTTCAACCTTTTAATTACAAGTACTTGTACATGTAGCCTGTAGGCCCTGTACATGTAATGTACATCTTTACATGTACATGTATACGTTATCAAACAAATCACTATCATGTGTGCTGTGGTTCATGTACTACTATATGGTAATGTAGTTACAGATGTACATGTACATGTATGTTCAAAATTCTCATTACCAATAATGAATAGGCCCGAAGTGCTATCAAATACATTTCTATGTACGCTGTTTATCAAAACATGATGTGTAGTATTATTGTCTTGTTAGCAGTCTTGGAATTACATACATGTCTACTGTATGTACATGTACATTTGTATGTATAGGCCAGTATAAACAGTGTAGGCCTACATGTACATTGTACATGTCTGTCTACCAAAATAAAAGGCGTTTCTAGTAGGAGGAGGAGATGATGATGGCTTGCAGTGCAAGTATTTGCCTGGAGTGCCAAGGGTCACTGAATGCTCTTTAATGGCAAGAGGTCAAGATTAGGGATGCTGTTATGCATGTAGTCTTGTGTGCAGCCTCCAGGCAAGTTCCGCACTAGGCCCTACACATTTGCAACGTACATTTACAATATATGATTCCTATAATACCTGTACAAGGTAAGCAATACATGTACTGTACATGTACATCTTACTCTCAATAGTAGACTCAAATTTGTAAGTGTTACAAATGAAGTTCAGTCAATTCACATTCTGAAATTTAGAAAAAAAAATTCCCAAGAATATTATAGTGAATGGTTACTTTTATTTACATGAATACTACATGTACAATACATACATGTACAATTGTACATGTACACATATGTAAATACATGTACATGTACATGTAGATGTAAATCTTTCCAATTGAGCTAACCTAATGAAATCAAGCCTACAGTTTTTTTTCTTCTTCATGGCACATGCATAGTACATGTACATGTATACATGTACCTGTTGCTTTCAAAATAACAAGCACAAAACTTTGTTTATTACATGAAGGCCTTTCTCATTTTCACTTAACACTAAAGTCAGTTGAATGTCATTTTACAAACACACTGTTCATCATTGAATGTTGATAAACATTTTCATCTACATGTACAGTGTACCGTAATATATATATGGACATTCAACAAATTGCACTGCATCCATGCATTATGTCATGCATGACAATTGACTGACAATTGTAGCTCTAAATTTTAAACAACTCCAGAAAGAAATATGGAGGCTACAATACATGTACGTCACAAAAGAATTTGATATCACTGATCCACGGCAAAATCATTGTTAATCCCCTTAATATCTCTATATAAAAGAGCAACCACACATGTACATGTAAATATGCAAAATTGTACCTGCAGCCAAATTATCCCTTGTAATTGTTTGGAAATGGAGAAAATTTTAGCAATAAAGTACACACCTTTTTAATAATAATCATTCATTCTTTTTTTCTTTTGAGAGGCCAAAAGCCTAAAATCAATTTAAAGACAAGGTTTAGTTCGGGTTAGAGTGATAAATAATTTGTGACCTTTCTCATTCTTTTTAGTTTTTACATCAGTTTGAAGAATGTCATCGTACATACATGTAAATGTAGAAATGTCTCCTGTAGCTCTTGAAATGAACTGCAAAAGCCAACAACTTGCTCCAATTCTTATGCAAACTTTCATGTCACATACAGGTGTACATGTGTGTATAAATATGTACCAGTAGTCCAGTACTGGTACATTGTATGTGTGTGAACATGTACATTCACTACATTGTACATACATGTATATGTACATGTAATATCTGTGTGTGACAAAACTTCTAGACATTTGATTTTCCCAGTGCAATCACATGACCTGTTGTTAACTTCATCTCTACCTTAATTCAGGTCAGTAACATGTAAATAAATCTATTAAGCTGTGGTCTCCATTATTGAGAGCTCTTCCTATTTAAACAACTTTTAGGGTGGAGTCATTGTCACCAGTCCGTAGAGGTTACTGACTGGGAAAAATAGTAGGGAGAAGTTGACATTATAAATATAACCTCGTTATTTAATACTAATGCCAGACCACCACTTCCTATTCAAGTAGGTCATGTCTTGTAGAAAAATAATGATAAATCTTTGAAGAATTGGGGCAATGAATTCCTTCCTTATATATTTTGTATGAGTTTCTAAGCTTATTGGATTTAAGAAATGACTCACAGTTGCCATTTAATACAGAAGATGGCAGTTGATGGTACTTTGGCAACCATGCTGATGGCAATTGTTTTCATATTAAACTTTTGATGACAATTCCACTTTTTTTTTTTTTTTTTTTTGGGGGACGTTTTGAATGAATTTGTCATCCCATATTTTGTCAGTGTACATACATACACTGTACACATGTACATGTAGTACTTGGTATTGGTAATACACATTTTGTACAGTATGGGACAAGTGATGATGTGTATTGTACACTGTATGAAAAACTAGGCCTACGGTATACACATGTACATGTACATGTACACATTTACAGTACATGTACATGTACATGTAGGGCCTTCATGTGTACATGTACATGTCTTATGTAGGCCATGTACAAAATTGTATACAGGGACATGCATGGCTTCAACTCCTTCTTTACAATCGCAGTAGAAAGAGGATTTTTACATGAGCAGAACCCCGTTCTCTCAGATCACAATGGCCTATTATCAGTTTATTTTTAGCCTCATTGATTTGCCAATGTGTGGCTTAAGTGATTAGCCTCTAGATTAATGAGCTTAGCAAAGGCTTTATCTGTTGGAGATTGCCTGTAAGCCACATACAAGTTGTTATCATGGCACTGAATAATTTTTTTTTTAAAGCATGTTTTATCCAAGGAGTAACCATGATGAAAAAAGAAAAAAGATTATATTTTGCTCTGTATGTTTCCATGCGGGTATACAACACCCTGTACATACACATTGTACATGTTTTATTTCAAATATACAGTGCGTCCCAGAAAAAACGAAACCGAGAAGTATCAATGTTTTATCATAACTTAGTCACAACTATAATTAATAAATGACACATATTTGTAAAGCTTAGGGTCTCCTCTTTCATTTGATGCTACTCAGGTGATGCATATTTCACGCATGAGTGATTAAAAGCAATTTGAAGGAAGGAAACCAAAAGTCATTTGGCGGGCGGTATCTGAATTTCGAAGAAAAATTACATTTCTAAAAGTTCATTTCCTGCCCTTTCATATGACACCTGAATCAGGAAAAATGAGCCAGGAATAACAAAGTTCTGTTTGTTTAAAGTAATGCTTGCATTCCTATAATTTTATCAAACAAATACGTTTTCACTGGCTGCCTGCCCTAACAACACACTCCGTTTCGTTGACGATCAGCCATGCATGAAGACCTTTGATAACTCTCTTAGTTGCTACGGGAGGCAGCCATTGAAAACGATTCGTTTCATCAAATCAGATAGTACAGATACTTCTCGGTTTCGTTTTTTTCTGGGACGCACTGTACAACACATTCAAGTATTACAGTACTTCTGTTTGATATTCTTTTTAGAAATAAAACAAGATCAGTTGACAGTGAGGCACATGCATGACAGTTTAAAACTTGTTTTTGTTTACCGGGGGTAACTTTCATTATTTTACCCTGTATTCTAAGAATGTTTCATTCCCCTTTTTTTTGTGGGGGAGGGGGTGGATTCATATGATGATACATGTAGTGATTCTATGGAAAATGTTAAAGTATTGTTCCTTGATTTTATTGTTTTATTGTTTCATTTGATTAATTTTGATATGCTTGTGAGAAACAAGTTACCCTTTCCATTTATAACTCAAGATTACCATTGTACATTCTCAATATACACAGAGATCTAGAGGAACACCTTATCCTGCACAGTATAGAAAATCATTCAACCCTCTCAAAATATGTTATTAATCATCCGCTCACATTGACAATGACTTGTGTTGAAAGGAATGTGTTGATTTCTGTCAGCCTTTTAAACTTGATACCGATAGAGAACAACTGTGGGTGTAGTGTTACAGAGTTTATGCGAAGGTGTCAAGCCAGTATTTGAATACCAATGTGATATGTACTTTTGTATACTACAGTACATGACTACATGTACATGTATGTTTGTACAAGTATGTTTCTAACATCTTGCGTACCATTTGTTTATCATTAAAAAAAAATATATATATATATATATATATATATATATATATACACCCATAGACCTTTACATGTAGAGTCTTGTAGACCTACTGCACAATGTGGATTACATCTGATCTGTAGATGTACAGTACATGTAGACTCCCAAACTGACAAAGTGGCCGACTTATTAGGCCAAATTAAATTTTAAAAACATGATTAGCATCCTGCCTTTTTGAAAGGAAGGAGGAGGCCCTTTCTTTCTTTCTTTCTTTTCTTCAAATCGCCACTCAGCCCATTTTCCCCGACATCCGTCCGGGCTATTTTATATTTTATTGAATTTTTTTCTGAAAAGATCATTTTAGCAGTATTGTGTTTTTTCATTTAAAAAAAAAAATACAAAGCAGGCAGCCTAAAAAAATGAAGCATAGTTTATTTGCTCATTATGAAACAGTCATGCATATTCATTATATTCAAATTAGGAGTGCTGTATAACCTCATCACATACAACATTGTAACATTACAGCGGGGACGTAAAGATGTTGTTTTTTTAAATATCGCCTTACATGTACAGTGAAGACATGTACACGAACATAAAGGAAAAATGTGAATTGCTGTTCACATACAATGTACATGTACATGCATGCACATTTTCAGTCTGATAAAGAGTGTACCGGTACAATATTCATGGTACTGGTAGGCCGGGTTACAATACTAACACATTCATGTCTGTTGAACATTTTTAGGCCGATGGTTAGCCAAGTGCAAGTGTACATAATGTTTATTGAAATGTAAGTAATGTTCAAGTAGGCCTACAAGTACATGTATGTATCCATAGTTGTACATGTACCATACCATACATGTACATGTACACTGTACAGTCATTAAATTATCTGCTTTGAGCCAAAAGGATGTTGACTCACATACATTTTTGCATAAACATGTACATGTAGTTAACGCCCTTGATGCTCTCAACAGACAGAATTACTGAATGTACTGTACTGGTGCATGTACTACAATTTGTACAGCATATCATCAGCTGCCCACAAGAAGGCCATACATGTACATGTATTAGGGACACTGATTTTCCGCGATCATGGAAAATGGACGGAATTCACGGAAATGACCATTTGGAAGGGAAAATGCAATTCCGAACGGAAAATCGCGGAAAACCCTTTTTTCAAGGAGAAAATCGTAAAACTTACACTATTTTTGTGATTCGTCATTCGTTATGCGGTAGGTGCGGCGAGATTGTACACACGCTGATGTACAGTTCGAAAAAGGGGCTGGCATGTGCGCCTAAAATCGATCGATCGCTGACGTGACAACCAAGACTGAAATGTTCGTCTAGATCTCTAGCATGTTTGTATGCAAATCTTATGTAAACGGAATTTCAGCTTTTTCATGTGTACAAAGTCTATGGCAAAATGGAATTTCCGTTTTTCAGCCCATCTGAAACGGAATTCCTGATTTTCTGAAACGGAAAAGGCCTTTTTTGAAACGGAAAATCAGTGTCCCTAATGTACATGTATGAGCTACAAAACATGTACCGGTATGTTCTGTACATGTACATGACTACATGTTCATTGTATGTATATTGTCTATGGGAGTAACAGCCTTCTTGCAGGGCAGTCCGGCAATATGACCTTATTTACTGAGTGGTTCAACTTTAATACACATTCATTTTAAAGGTAATGCAAGGTTTTGGGAAATTTTGGAATTGGATGGATAGTAATTCTTTAAATTGTTGATATATTTGGATGCCCCTGTGGATGTATTATAAACACTAAAAGATTTAACCCCTAAAACACTTCTGTTTTCAAGAAAATTGAATAATCAAAATTTACTTGTGCTCCCGGTAAATTTCAAATATTTCAAATAGCGCTTAAGGCCATTCCATGGTACACTGTAGCTGCGACCATGAAAATCTCAGAATATGCAGTTCTGATATATAATTTACAAACGGGAATAGCAAATTGGTCGAATGTTTTAAAGCTAGAGTAATATCAGTCTTGAGAGGGCGCTATACAACACAAAGAGTTAATTATTTACAATTTCATCACTATAGACTCGATTTCAACCGCAACAACGATCATTAATACTGTAAAATCGTATGTGCTTCCAATATGTTCATTTGGACCAAATTCATGACCCCATACCAAAACTTTGTAATACCTTTAAGCTTATACACTGTATGTACATGTACATGTACACTAGTGTAGGAGAGATCTGTTGGTAAATGATGTTCTGTTTACATTGTATCTTTAATACTGTGACTCAGTGGATGCCTACACCCATTGCTCCATTAGAGGAATTTCATTCAACTCTGGCTTTATTTGCATTCTGATGACCGAATGCTGAACAAATAATTGCTCTTTTGCTCAAAGAATATTGGTAAATTATTTACAATGTAGGCTTGGGGAATTTTGATATTAAGGTCATCAGTTTTTCATGCATGTACATGTAAGAAACATCAGAGGCTAAAAATAGATTGAATACAGTTTTATACACAGTGGACAAAAAACTGGACAAACTAGCATACCGACTGCATCACCACTTGAAGATACAGTCAAACCTGCTTTAGTGACCACCTGTCTACAAAGACCACCTGTCTACAAAGACCACATTTTTTGTTTCCCTTCAAAATGGTTTCTCATTGAAACATGTACTAAAGGAACCTGTCTACAGAGACCACCTGTCTACAAAGACCACTTTTTGTGTTTCCCTTGGGCGGTCGCTATAGACAGGTTTGACTGTATATGCCTTGAGAGTGTCCCCCAAAAGTTTTAAGAATACTGTTATTAAATGATTAATTTGTTATTTGTTTTTACATGTACATGTACAGATACTTAATAAAAAATAATAAGGTTTTTCATAATTATAAGCAATATTTCATCCAAGTATTAGATTATTTCCTGATATTTGTTTCTAAATTTCAATCACATTGGTTGTGGATTGCAAATGCCAGAAAAAGTAAAGTAAATTTTTTTTTTAAATCATAAAAAGCTTTTTATCACAAGTCTGAGAAAAACTAATAAAAATAAGTTTATTAAGTTTTGAATTGTATATTTATAAACATGTACATGTATGTATACGATATATACAATATACAGTATACATGTATATTCCTACATAAATTTGCAACTCTAAAGATTTTCTTTGCAAACATACATGTACATGTACAGAAATGTACCATGTGCATGTGAAGTAAAGTTATACATGTAGCTCAAAATTGAATCACTAATTTGCCATTTTGTTTTGTTTTCTTAAAATATGGAAGATTACACATGTACAACCAATAACATTGTTATTGGTACAGCTTTACATGTCTAAAGTTTTCTAAAAAATTTACCCAGCTGTTTTCATATTTCTGCATATCAAGGTGAACATTCCCTTTAAGTATTGTTAGCTTGGTCTATAAGAAAGATATAGACTAGAATATTCAATTTTTACCTAATCATAACTTATATACATATATGTGCATTACACGTAGCTACAAACTCACATTACATGGTTCAGCAAGAAGTTTAATGAAGGGATTAAACAACAATGTTCATGAATTCCTGTTCTAGAGTGAATACCACCAAGTTATTATCAGGAGAACTTAGCTTTTATTCACTCAGGTTTATGTATGAATGGTATTGAAGAAATAATTCCATATGATATCAGTTGTATCCTGATGTGAAGTGGTCTTGAACTGAAATGCAAATAGACTTGTGTAAACACAATAGCACCATAAATACATGTACTGTATATTTGAAATGTCGGACATTGGTTCAGTAATATGCAGTAAAGTCTCGCAAATTTTGGGGAAAATCTGAATTGTTGCTGAGCATTGTTTACATGTACTTTGCATGGATTCGCAGTATATATTGGCAGTCAAATGTTTTTTTGAAAAAGTGCTTCCTGTTTTGTACAGAGTAGGCCTACAACCAGAAAATGGGAATACTTGTGTTGAAACTTTGAGATTTGTTATCAGTTTACAAATGTATGTGTGTACATACACGTGCAGGCCGCACCTTTACCCTTCTACCATTTACCATGTAATTAGGCAAATTGTATCTATATTTAGTTTTGATGTATTTTTTTTTATTTTTTAAAGTGATATGTTATTGTTTAATTAGCCCAAACATGTGAAGCAATGTGTGCAGCACTTTGTAACTGCAAGCCAGTGCAAGGAAAAGGTACTACATGTACGTGTACACCATGTACATGTATATCAAGTACCTTTTTGATTGGATTGGAGTAATTCATTCTTATATTTAATGTGAAATATCTTCCCTAGGAACAAATATAACATCTGTTTCTGAAAGGAAAAAAAGCTACGGTATTCTTATTCCCAACAAAACAAACTGGTAGGCCTAATAATTGAATTACTGAGTGGGATATGATGCCTGTTGCCGGTACTTCGGGTGAAACACCGGATGACACACGACCAAACCATTGCGTTACACTTACACTGTACATGTATAATATAGTGTAAATTCACTTACAATGTGGTACGGGTTATATCTGAAGCATTGAGACATTTTCACTTACGATATACATTCGAATGTACACACAGCAGTGGAAAATATTTGCTATGAAATTATGAGGTGCTCTACTACCAAATATACTATGGAGACATGTACAGTGTAACTGTACATGTTCGTTTAGGCAAAGGGAATGGAGATGTTTTTCATTCCATCACAGGCCCAAACAATTTGTAACTCCGGGGTCTGTAACCCAGATATTCCAATACACCGCCTAGCATGTTTCAATCAATAAAGATGGCATCTGAAGGATGCATACACATAACACATGTATCTATAGGTCTATTCAGACTAGGGAAAATTATATGAAATTTGTAAAGAAACTCTGTATAAAGTATCATACATGTACATGTACAGTAGTATGAAAGGGGCATACATGTCATGTAATGTACACACTGGATAACAACATCATACACCATATAAAGAAACTGTATGTAGTTTGGAAGTTCACATGACAGCCGGCCAATCATCAGTGCATGCTCATGATAAGCCCTGCCCATATGGTTTTCGACATGTACTACGCAATGTTCAGATGAGAACAGGACTTTGATTCTTGTTAGAGTTTTTATTCAGAAATGATGCTCAAACATGACTGATTGTGTTTCGCTATACAAAGTTTGTTATACAGCATTCAGACTAGAAAGAAGATTAAATACTTATCTTATAAAAATCCTTTTTTTTAAATGTATGGACATATGTACATTGTACATTGTACATGTACATGTACATACAATGAATTTTGATAGTCTGAATGGGGTTTCCAGAATCCAGATGGGAGATAGTGTTTATGATTTATGACTGAGCAAGCAACATCTGTGTTGGAGTGCAGATGATATCTGAAGCTTTGGAGGTTCTTGGCATTCTTCAAAAGAACCACTGTAATAGAAAAAGAACTCATCACTGGTAGTGTACCTGCAGGCCAGTACATGTATGTACATAATTATCAAAATGCTCAATGTACATGTACATGTATCACATACATTGAGCATGTACAGTAGATTAACAAATATATTTACATTTAATTGAGGATAGTCAATATTACAACCGTTTCCCTGATAACTTTTGCTTGAAGACTTGCATCGGTCTGAAACTTTGCTCATATCTTGAACTTATGATTTTCCATGTCCTTGACGATTTTTAAACAAAGTTGACAGACTATTACATGTGCATGTACAAATCTGAACAGATCTAATGGCCAACAAATAATTTTTCTGGCCAACAATGTGTAACAGGTGTAAATGGACCCAAAGATAAAGTGTTATTGTGATACTTTGAGGCTAAAAATGAAATCACACATCATAAAAATGAAAACAGGGACGAACACTTGAGGCCCAAGGAATACAGACAAAAGAGGAAAAAGGGAAAAAAGGAGCTGGGGGGGTTACAGAATGATAATTTTTATTTTGGAGAGGGGGAGGGGCGGTCTTTTGAGTTTAAGGGTGCTCTTACAATACATACATGTGTGCTCCAATGACTCTAGTTCCAGGCTTTCTACTATACATGTACATTGTATGTCGAAGATAGATACATGTACATGTAGTATGAGAGTATGACAATTACACGTAAGTTAGGTTTCAGTGAGAAAAAAATACACGGGGGCTCAGGGCGAATCGCCCCCGAAATGCCCAAAAGAGCCCCCGAAAATAAGAAAAGAGCCCCTGTAAATTTGCATAGAGTTCAATGCAAAACAAATTTTAGAGTGTTATTTTCATGCTGGCAAGCTTGAAAAGTAGCCCTCAAAAAATATATATTAATTTTTTCCCTGTAAGAATAGGTTTAGGGCTAAGGTTAGGAAAAGGGTTACGGGTACAGTGTTTGGTTGAGGGTTAAAGTATGTTAGTATACAAATAATACACAGCAGTGAGGGCATTGGTAAGAATTACCCACACAAGGTACCTTTAGAATAGTCTATAACACGCCCGAGGCGATAGCCGAGGGTGTTTGGACTGTTTCAAAGGTACCGAGTGTGGGTAATTTTACTAATGCACGAACAAAATGATGTGTATTATATGTTTTATAAATTGATATTTTATAACATGATGTTACTAATGACTGGTCATTAGTATTTACTATTGACCGGTCATTAGAAAAATTACGTGTTAGGCAAAATAAATGCCTGGTCACGTGTATGCTCTCAACCAATGATTTGATTAAGATTCGCTTCATCATCTTATAATGTAGGATAATGACCTCCAAGCAACAGTTGCTGGAGCATGTGTCGTAGAACTGTCCTTCAGGAGTTTAGAAATAGTAATACTACTGTATAACCAAAACCTATTATCTGTATCAACAGACTGGATCAGCCTGCAGTGATTAGCTGATCAGTGTTCCATATCTCATATCCCTCTAGATACTCTTAAGTCCAGCCCAGTGTCCGATTGATTTATTGATCCCTGTAACAGGAGACGCTCCTTCAACCGTGAGGAGAAACATGACTGTCATTGTTTCCGATTTTGAATCAGACGTTTGCCGGTACAGTCCGGTAAATGGAAAAAAATAGACCGCCTTATGTATTGTCACAAGGAATATGTTTTGACAGGTATCCCCCGTGTGTGGTAGACATTCTCCAAGGTTTTCTTATTGTCTTGTGAGCCATCTTTTGTTCATCTTGTTATTTTATGTTTTTGAAAAAGTTTCCTATGAGTTTATATTTTGTCAACGGTCAAACATTTATTGGCAGTAAAGAAGATGAGCCAAATTTGATAGACATT
>CP137679.1:28322618-28365267 GCA_037976565.1 Mesocentrotus franciscanus | reverse complement strand
ATCACCAGGAATCGAACTTTGGTCGCTGGAATGGGAGGCAAGTACTATGACCACTATACCAAAATAATCCACATAGACATTACACGTGAACGGAAATGGAATTTCAATCCCACTCTTTGCAAGTGAAATATGAGCTTGATCCCGGCATCTGATCGAAAATAAAGGCACACTTACGATAGCTTATTGTCTCAGCCATAACATACTGGAAGCTCGGCGAAACAAAGCTAAACGATGGAGATATTGCTCGCGAAAGACGGGAATGAATCCAGTTTAGGAAAAAGTCATGTCCCATAGAGAATACACGCAAATGTGAAAATTGACATGCCTCCTTTAATCCCAAAAATACGTCATGATGCCTTTGTCAAAATGAAAATCGTGGTGACTGCATTTGTAGAGAATTGTCTCAGCTAGAACATATCAAAATTTGGAAGAAAATCGATCAATATTTACAGAGATACAATCAATTTTCCAAAAATATGCTGACGTCATAATATGCAAATTGAAATTTTGAGTTCGGAGGCCAATATGATGACGTCATGAGTTGATTGAGGGTCAAATGAGATGAAATCATATCTCCGACTCATAATCTATCCAAATATGAAAAAATCAGTATCCATCCATTCTGAAGAGTTACAATGAGTTTGTATAGGCATGTTTTTGCCTATGTATTGTGATATGATATGCAAGAACCATGGGTGCTGTTATACTTTGACGGACGCTCATTGCCTATTACTGGTCAGAAAAAGTGAAACAAGGTATCAAATGTTTGAAAAATGTGCCAAATATGATGTTAGAAAAATCTGGCAGGATTTGATGTTGCAATGCCAATAGAAAACAAAAATGCGTGCGCAAATTTTGAAAATGCTTAAAATGGCCTGAAACGTGTGCAAACAAAATTTGGGACGAATTGGAGCATTTTAATTTTGATGCGCGTACGCGCGTCGAGGCGCAGCGGATTTTGTCGACATTTTTGTTGACCTTGACCTAAAATTGATGTATACCAAATATGGTTGATTTGATGACTCGTTATCGAGATAAGATAATGACCTGATGTTTACAAAATGGCGCCTGGATGACGTCACGATGACCCCATGACCTTGAGAAAGTTACTAGAACTTGATATTATAGGGCCTGATGACTGACAGAAATTGAAGGAAATTGACCATGTCGATTTCGAGTAAACGCTACACAAAAAAAAGTGTACGGATGAAATAAAAATAAATAAATAAATAAATAAATAAATAAAGAAAGAAAATTTGACGAAATAATAGGTGATCTGTCAATGACAGATCACCTAATAAAGAATAAAGATAAAGAATCAGAAAAGTCTCGTCATCAGGACGAATTAGGTGATCTGTCTTCAATTCTTATGATCATGCTAATCTTCAATTCAATGATCCAATTTAATGATGTTAATGTAAAATGATGTATTAAGATATGAACTGATGAATGAAGTACTGATGAACTGATATATTGAACTGATGTGAAATGAACTGAATTGATGAGCTAAACTGATGAACTGATGAATGAACTGATAGATTGAACTGTGACCTGAACTGAAGTGAAAACTTAACTGATGAACAAAATATTGAGAAATGATTATGATCAAAATCATGATCATAATGAAATTTAATGAAAATATAGATATAGAGAAGGAGAGAGGGAGACGAGTTATTGACATGTAAAAATACATGAGCTGGACCGAGGGAAGAAAGAGGAATCAGAATGCATACACTTTGAAGGAGAGAGGACATGGTAGGGGTGAAATAAGAATACAAAGGGCAAAATGAAGAGCTAGAGGAAATTAAAGAAAATTACAATAGATATCGGAGGGAGAACGAGAACCAGAGGCCGGGAAAGGAGAGGGTGAGAGAGTATACAATGAGAGGCAGAGACAGAGGGAGCTAGGCAGAGCAAGAGAGGGAGACAGAGATAGGGAGAGAGTGAAAGAGTAGAGAGAGAGATGCAATGAGAGAGCAAGAGAAGGATAGAGGGCAGATCAAGAGGGGAAGGGAAACAGAGCAACAGAGAGCAAGAGAAAGAGATGCAATGGAGAACGATGCTTTTAATATTTCCAGCATAAATAGAATTGAATATTTACTATATTATAGAGAAAGAGAGAAGTTATAGACATGTAAACAATTCTATGTCCGCGGGAGAGACGTAAAGATTGCATATACCTAGGCTGAATTACTGGAAAGTATAAACGTCTGGGAAGGAGACTAAACATCATGAAAATGGGATGATTTGATATATTCCAACAGACTTGGGAGATTAACCCTATAGGTTTAATACACGACAAGGAATCAGATTTCCATAGGGTTGTACTCAAACGATTGACATTCTTCCCATAGATATAACACGCAAAATTAGGCATTTTATTACATTGTTTGTGATTGTATATGATAATATGTTATAATAGTCGAAGAAGATCATAAAATCAAATTTAAAACGACGGCAAAAAAAAAAAAAAAATGACCCACCAGGAATCGAACTTGGGTCGCCGGAATGGGAGGCAAGTGCTATGACCACTATACCAAAATAATCCACATAGACATTACACGTGAACGGAAAATGGAATTCTCAAATCCCACTTTGCAAGTGAAATATGAGCTTGATCCCGGCATCTGATCGAAAAATAAAGGGCACACTTACGATAGCTTATTGTCTCAGCTACAACATACTCGAAGCTCAGCGAAAACAAAGCTAAAACGACGGAGATATTGCTCGCGAAAGACGGGAATGTAGAATCCAGTTTAGAAAAAAGTCATGTCCCATAGAGAATACACGCAAAATGTGAAAATTGACATGCCTCCTTTAATCCCAAAATACGTCATGATGCCTTTGTCAAAATGAAAATCGTGGTGACTGCATTTGTAGAGAATTGTCTCAGCTAGAACATATCAAAATTTGGAAGAAAATCGATCAATATTTACAGAGATACAATCAATTTTCCAAAATATGCTGACGTCATAATATGCAAATTGAAATTTTGAGTTCGGAGGCCGATATGATGACGTCATGAGTTGATTGAGGGTCAAATGAGACATGAAATCATATCTCCGACTCATAATCTATCCAAATATGAAAAAAATTGGGGGTATCCATCCATTCTGAAGAGTTACAATGAGTTTTGTATAGGCATGTTTTTGCCTATGTATTGTGGATAGAGATATATGGAACCGCGGGTGCTGTTATACTTTGACGGACGCTCATTGCGTTATTACTGGTCAGAAAAAGTGAACAAGGTATCAAAATGCTTGGAAAATGTGCCAAATATGATGCTAGAAAAATTCGGTGATTTGATGTTGCAAAATGCCAATACGCGCGAAAACGCGCGCGTATCAGTGCGCGCAAATTTTGAAAATGCTTAAAATGGCCTGAAACGTGTGCAAACAAAATTTGGGACGAATTGGAGCATTTTGAAATTTTGATGCGCGTACGCGCGCGTCGAGGTGCGCACGCGGATTTTGTCGACATTTTTTGTTGACCTTGACCTAAAATTGATGTATACCAAATATGGTTGATTTTTGATGACTCGTTATCGAGATAAGATAATGACCTGATGTTTACAAAATGGCGCCTGGATGACGTCACGATGACCCCATGACCTTGAGAAAGTTACTAGAACTTGATATTATAGGGCCTGATGACTGACAGAAATTGAAGGAAATTGACCATGTCGATTTCGAGTAAACGCTACACAAAAAAGTGTACGGATGAAATAAAATAAACTAGAAAAGTAATTCGTCATCAGGACGAATTAGGTGATCTGTCTTCAATTCTTATGATCATGCTAATCTTCAATTCAATGATCCAATTTAATGATGTTAATGTAAAATGATGTATTAAGATATGAACTGATGAATGAAGTACTGATGAACTGATAGATTGAACTGATGTGAAATGAACTGAATTGATGAGCTAAACTGATGAACTGATGAATGAACTGATAGATTGAACTGTGACCTGAACTGAAGTGATAACTTAACTGATGAACAAAATATTGAGAAATGATTATGATCAAAATCATGATCATAATGAAATTTAATGAAAATATAGATATAGAGAAGGAGAGAGGGAGACGAGTTATTGACATGTAAAAATACATGAGCTGGACCGAGGGAAGAAAGAGGAATCAGAATGCATACACTTTGAAGGAGAGAGGACATGGTAGGGGTGAAATAAGAATACAAAGGGCAAAATGAAGAGCTAGAGGAAATTAAAGAAAATTACAATAGATATCGGAGGGAGAACGAGAACCAGAGGCCGGGAAAGGGAGAGGGTGAGAGAGTATACAATGAGAGGCAGAGACAGAGGGAGCTAGGCAGAGCAAGAGAGGGAGACAGAGATAGGGAGAGAGTGAAAGAGTAGAGAGAGAGATGCAATGAGAGAGCAAGAGAAGGATAGAGGGCAGATCAAGAGAGGGGAAGGGAAACAGAGCAACAGAGAGCAAGAGAAAGAGATGCAATGGAGAACGATGCTTTTAATATTTCCAGCATAAATAGAATTGAATATTTACTATATTATAGAGAAAGAGAGAAGTTATAGACATGTAAACAATTCTATGTCCGCGGGAGAGACGTAAAGATTGCATATACCTAGGCTGAATTACTGGAAAGTATAAACGTCTGGGAAGGAGACTAAACATCATGAAAATGGGATGATTTGATATATTCCAACAGACTTGGGAGATTAACCCTATAGGTTTAATACACGACAAGGAATCAGATTTCCCATAGGGTTGTACTCAAACGATTGACATTCTTCCCATAGATATAACACGCAAAATTAGGCATTTTATTACAATGTTTGTGATTGTATATGATAATATGTTATAATAGTCGAAGAAGATCATAAAATCAAATTTAAAACGACGGCAAAAAAAAAAAAAAAATGACCCACCAGGAATCGAACTTGGGTCGCCGGAATGGGAGGCAAGTGCTATGACCACTATACCAAAATAATCCACATAGACATTACACGTGAACGGAAAATGGAATTCTCAAATCCCACTTTGCAAGTGAAATATGAGCTTGATCCCGGCATCTGATCGAAAAATAAAGGGCACACTTACGATAGCTTATTGTCTCAGCTACAACATACTCGAAGCTCAGCGAAAACAAAGCTAAAACGACGGAGATATTGCTCGCGAAAGACGGAATGTAGAATCCAGTTTAGGAAAAAGTCATGTCCCATAGAGAATACACGCAAAATGTGAAAATTGACATGCCTCCTTTAATCCCAAAATACGTCATGATGCCTTTGTCAAAATGAAAATCGTGGTGACTGCATTTGTAGAGAATTGTCTCAGCTAGAACATATCAAAATTTGGAAGAAAATCGATCAATATTTACAGAGATACAATCAATTTTCCAAAAATATGCTGACGTCATAATATGCAAATTGAAATTTTGAGTTCGGAGGCCGATATGATGACGTCATGAGTTGATTGAGGGTCAAATGAGACATGAAATCATATCTCCGACTCATAATCTATCCAAATATGAAAAAAATTGGGGTATCCATCCATTCTGAAGAGTTACAATGAGTTTTGTATAGGCATGTTTTTGCCTATGTATTGTGGATAGAGATATGAACCGCGGGTGCTGTTATACTTTGACGGACGCTCATTGCGTTATTACTGGTCAGAAAAAGTGAACAAGGTATCAAAATGCTTGGAAAATGTGCCAAATATGATGCAGAAAAATTGGTGATTTGATGTTGCAAAATGCCAAACGCGCAAAAACGCGCGTAAGTGCGCGCGCGCAAATTTTAAAAATGCTTAAAATGGCCTGAAACGTGTGCAAACAAAATTTGGGACGAATTGGAGCATTTTGAAATTTTGATGCGTACGCGCGCGTCGAGGTGCGCACGCGGATTTTGTCGACATTTTTGTTGACCTTGACCTAAAATTGATGTATACCAAATATGGTTGATTTTTGATGACTCGTTATCGAGATAAGATAATGACCTGATGTTTACAAAATGGCGCCTGGATGACGTCACGATGACCCCATGACCTTGAGAAAGTTACTAGAACTTGATATTATAGGGCCTGATGACTGACAGAAATTGAAGGAAATTGACCATGTCGATTTCGAGTAAACGCTACACAAAAAGTGTACGGATGAAATAAAAATAAATAAATAACTAGAAAAGTAATTCGTCATCAGGACGAATTAGGTGATCTGTCTTCAATTCTTATGATCATGCTAATCTTCAATTCAATGATCCAATTTAATGATGTTAATGTAAAATGATGTATTAAGATATGAACTGATGAATGAAGTACTGATGAACTGATAGATTGAACTGATGTGAAATGAACTGAATTGATGAGCTAAACTGATGAACTGATGAATGAACTGATAGATTGAACTGTGACCTGAACTGAAGTGATAACTTAACTGATGAACAAAATATTGAGAAATGATTATGATCAAAATCATGATCATAATGAAATTTAATGAAAATATAGATATAGAGAAGGAGAGAGGGAGACGAGTTATTGACATGTAAAAATACATGAGCTGGACCGAGGGAAGAAAGAGGAATCAGAATGCATACACTTTGAAGGAGAGAGGACATGGTAGGGGTGAAATAAGAATACAAAGGGCAAAATGAAGAGCTAGAGGAAATTAAAGAAAATTACAATAGATATCGGAGGGAGAACGAGAACCAGAGGCCGGGAAAGGGAGAGGGTGAGAGAGTATACAATGAGAGGCAGAGACAGAGGGAGCTAGGCAGAGCAAGAGAGGGAGACAGAGATAGGGAGAGAGTGAAAGAGTAGAGAGAGAGATGCAATGAGAGAGCAAGAGAAGGATAGAGGGCAGATCAAGAGAGGGGAAGGGAAACAGAGCAGAGAGAGAGAGAGAGCAAGAGAAAGAGATGCAATGGAGAACGATGCTTTTAATATTTCCAGCATAAATAGAATTGAATATTTACTATATTATAGAGAAAGAGAGAAGTTATAGACATGTAAACAATTCTATGTCCGCGGGAGAGACGTAAAGATTGCATATACCTGGGCTGAATTACTGGAAAGTATAAACGTCTGGGAAGGAGACTAAACATCATGAAAATGGGATGATTTGATATATTCCAACAGACTTGGGAGATTAACCCTATAGGTTTAATACACGACAAGGAATCAGATTTCCCATAGGGTTGTACTCAAACGATTGACATTCTTCTCCCATAGATATAACACGCAAAATTAGGCATTTTATTACATTGTTTGTGATTGTATATGATAATATGTTATAATAGTCGAAGAAGATCATAAAATCAAATTTAAAACGACGGCAAAAAAAAAAAAAATGACCCACCAGGAATCGAACTTGGGTCGCCGGAATGGGAGGCAAGTGCTATGACCACTATACCAAAATAATCCACATAGACATTACACGTGAACGGAAAATGGAATTCTCAAATCCCACTTTGCAAGTGAAATATGAGCTTGATCCCGGCATCTGATCGAAAAATAAAGGGCACACTTGTGATAGCTTATTGTCTCAGCTACAACATACTCGAAGCTCAGCGAAAACAGAGCTAAAACGACGGAGATATTGCTCGCGAAAGACGGGAATGTAGAATCCAGTTTAGGAAAAAGTCATGTCCCATAGAGAATACACGCAAAATGTGAAAAATTGACATGCCTCCTTTAATCCCCAAAATACGCCATGATGCCTTTGTCAAAATGAAAATCGTGGTGACTGCATTTGTAGAGAATTGTCTCAGCTAGAACATATCAAAATTTGGAAGAAAATCGATCAATATTTACAGAGATACAATCAATTTTCCAAAATATGCTGACGTCATAATATGCAAATTGAAATTTTGAGTTCGGAGGCCATATGATGACGTCATGAGTTGATTGAGGGTCAAATGAGACATGAAATCATATCTCCGACTCATAATCTATCCAAATATGAAAAAAATTGGGGTATCCATCCATTCTGAAGAGTTACAATGAGTTTTGTATAGGCATGTTTTTGCCTATGTATTGTGGATAGAGATAGCGCGGTCCGCGGGTGCTGTTATACTTTGACGGACGCTCATTGCGTTATTACTGGTCAGAAAAAGTTAAACAAGGTATCAAAATGCTTGGAAAAATGTGCCAAATATGATGACAGAAAAATTTGGTGATTTGATGTTGTAAAATGCCAATACGCGCGAAAACGCGCGCGTATAGCGCGCGCGCAAATTTTGAAAATGCTTAAAATGGCCTGAAACGTGTGCAAACAAAATTTGGGACGAATTGGAGCATTTTGAAATTTTGATGCGCGCGTATGCGCGCGTCGAGGTGCGCACGCGGATTTTGTCGACATTTTTTGTTGACCTTTGACCTAAAATTGATGTATACCAAATATGGTTGATTTTTGATGACTCGTTATCGAGATAAGATAATGACCTGATGTTTACAAAATGGCGCCTGGATGACGTCACGATGACCCCATGACCTTGAGAAAGTTACTAGAACTTGATATTATAGGGCCTGATGACTGACAGAAATTGAAGGAAATTGACCATGTCGATTTCGAGTAAACGTTTACACAAAAAGTGTACGGATGAAATAAAAATAAATAAATAAATAAATAAATAAATAATAATAAAGAAAGAAAATTCTGACGAATAATAGGTGATCTGTCAATGACAGATAAATAAATAAATAAATAATAATAAAGAAAGAAAATTCTGACGAAATCAATAGGTGATCTGTCAATGACAGATCACCTAATAAAGAATAAAGAATAAAGAATAAAGAACTAGAAAAGTAATTCGTCATCAGGACGAATTAGGTGATCTGTCTTCAATTCTTATGATCATGCTAATCTTCAATTCAATGATCCAATTTAATGATGTTAATGTAAAATGATGTATTAAGATATGAACTGATGAATGAAGTACTGATGAACTGATAGATTGAACTGATGTGAAATGAACTGAATTGATGAGCTAAACTGATGAACTGATGAATGAACTGATAGATTGAACTGTGACCTGAACTGAAGTGATAACTTAACTGATGAACAAAATATTGAGAAAGATTATGATCAAAATCATGATCATAATGAAATTTAATGAAAATATAGATATAGAGAAGGAGAGAGGGAGACGAGTTATTGACATGTAAAAATACATGAGCTGGACCGAGGGAAGAAAGAGGAATCAGAATGCATACACTTTGAAGGAGAGAGGACATGGTAGGGGTGAAATAAGAATACAAAGGGCAAAATGAAGAGCTAGAGGAAATTAAAGAAAATTACAATAGATATCGGAGGGAGAACGAGAACCAGAGGCCGGGAAAGGGAGAGGGTGAGAGAGTATACAATGAGAGGCAGAGACAGAGGGAGCTAGGCAGAGCAAGAGAGGGAGACAGAGATAGGGAGAGAGTGAAAGAGTAGAGAGAGAGATGCAATGAGAGAGCAAGAGAAGGATAGAGGGCAGATCAAGAGAGGGGAAGGGAAACAGAGCAAGAGAGAGCAAGAGAAAGAGATGCAATGGAGAACGATGCTTTTAATATTTCCAGCATAAATAGAATTGAATATTTACTATATTATAGAGAAAGAGAGAAGTTATAGACATGTAAACAATTCTATGTCCGCGGGAGAGACGTAAAGATTGCATATACCTGGGCTGAATTACTGGAAAGTATAAACGTCTGGGAAGGAGACTAAACATCATGAAAATGGGATGATTTGATATATTCCAACAGACTTGGGAGATTAACCCTATAGGTTTAATACACGACAAGGAATCAGATTTCCCATAGGGTTGTACTCAAACGATTGACATTCTTCTCCCATAGATATAACACGCAAAATTAGGCATTTTATTACATTGTTTGTGATTGTATATGATAATATGTTATAATAGTCGAAGAAGATCATAAAATCAAATTTAAAACGACGGCAAAAAAAAAAAAAAATGACCCACCAGGAATCGAACTTGGGTCGCCGGAATGGGAGGCAAGTGCTATGACCACTATACCAAAATAATCCACATAGACATTACACGTGAACGGAAAATGGAATTCTCAAATCCCACTTTGCAAGTGAAATATGAGCATGATCCCGGCATCTGATCGAAAAATAAAGGGCACACTTGTGATAGCTTATTGTCTCAGCTACAACATACTCGAAGCTCAGCGAAAACAAAGCTAAAACGACGGAGATATTGCTCGCGAAAGACGGGAATGTAGAATCCAGTTTTGAAAAAAGTCATGTCCCATAGAGAATACACGCAAAATGTGAAAAATTGACATGCCTCCTTTAATCCCAAAAATACGCCATGATGCCTTTGTCAAAATGAAAAATCGTGGTGACTGCATTTGTAGAAAATTGTCTCAGCTAGAACATATCAAAATTTGGAAGAAAATCGATCAATATTTACAGAGATACAATCAATTTTCCAAAAATATGCTGACGTCATAATATGCAAATTGAAATTTTGAGTTCGGAGGCCATATGATGACGTCATGAGTTGATTGAGGGTCAAATGAGACATGAAATCATATCTCCGACTCATAATCTATCCAAATATGAAAAAAATTGGGGTATCCATCCATTCTGAAGAGTTACAATGAGTTTTGTATAGGCATGTTTTTGCCTATGTATTGTGGATAGAGATAGCGGTCCGCGGGTGCTGTTATACTTTGACGGACGCTCATTGCGTTATTACTGGTCAGAAAAAGTTAAACAAGGTATCAAAATGCTTGGAAAAATGTGCCAAATATGATGACAGAAAAAATTTGGTGATTTGATGTTGTAAAATGCCAATACGCGCGAAAACGCGCGCGTATAGGTGCGCGCGCGAATTTTGAAAATGCTTAAAATGGCCTGAAACGTGTGCAAACAAAATTTGGGACGAATTGGACATTTTTAAATTTTGATGCGCGCGTATGCGCGCGTCGAGGTGCGCACGCGGATTTTGTCGACATTTTTGTTGACCTTGACCTAAAATTGATGTATACCAAATATGGTTGATTTTTGACTCGTTATCGAGATAAGATAATGACCTGATGTTTACAAAATGGCGCCTGGATGACGTCACGATGACCCCATGACCTTGAGAAAGTTACTAGAACTTGATATTATAGGGCCTGATGACTGACAGAAATTGAAGGAAATTGACCATGTCGATTTCGAGTAAACGTTTACACAAAAAGTGTACGGATGAAATAAAAATAAATAAATAAATAAATAAATAAATAAATAATAATAAAGAAAGAAAATTCTGACGAAATCAATAGGTGATCTGTCAATGACAGATCACCTAATAAAGAAAGAAAATTCTGACGAAATCAATAGGTGATCTGTCAATGACAGATCACCTAATAAAGAATAAAGAAAGAAAATTCTGACGAAATCAATAGGTGATCTGTCAATGACAGACCACCTAATAAATAATAAATAAATAAATAATGAAAGAAAATTCTGACAAAATCAATAGGTGATCTGTCAATGACAGATCACCTAATAAAGAATAAAGAATAAAGAATAAAGAATAAAGAAAGAAAATTCTGACGAAATCAATAGGTGATCTGTCAATGACAGACCACCTAATAAAGAATAAAGAATAAAGAATAAATAAAGAAAGAAAATTCTGACGAAATCAATAGGTGATCTGTCAATGACAGATCACCTAAAAATACAATAAAGGGAACAAACGAGAAGTAAGGCTGACGTGAGTTGTCATGAAACAAGATAGATAATTAAAGAACAAACACATCATAATATGCATACCACCTGTCAATTCATCATACACATTTAGAACAGGAATAGATTTTTTTGATTTAAAAAAATCATATTACTAATCTCGATGGAATTTAGTATTGTAAAAGCATTTTATATTGTCATCCCATGGTCGTATTGTCGGAGTCATCTCGTAGGAGGGGTTGGTAATCATAAAGCATATACATGTATATATGCCTATATTGTCTTACTGTCATGCCTTTGTATATTATATTTTTCCTTTTTATTTGAAAAGAAAAAGAGAAAGAAAGAAAACAAAATTGTAAAAAGTATGCCAGGGAAATAACTTATTCTTATCCCTGTATTATATTCCAGAAAAGACATGTAGTAGAAGGTTAATTTTTGTCATTCCTGGTTATTGTCATCTTTACTCTTCCACTCAATTAGCCTATCAATGCTACACTATAATTTTGAAATTTGTTATCCAATGTTATACAAAATTGAGAATTCAAATCAATACAATTTGAATTTGAATTTGAGTTATGAAATATCCCCAGCCCCACCCCTACGCCTATATGATGACGACTCGGACATTCAGATGTCGGACATTTATATTTATTTTCGGAGGGCTGAGGTGGTTTCCTTGTAAAATATATCGTCTTGTCACCAAAGTAAATTTTCATAAGGTTGACACTTGACACTCATTTTTTTTATTTTTTATTTATTTATTTATTTATTTATTTATTTTTATTTTATTTTATTTATTTTTATATATTTATTTATTTATTTATTTTATTTTATTTTATTTTTTTTTTTTTTTATTTTTTTTTTTTTGGGGCGGTGTTATAGCTGCACGAAAATTGTCGGTAATATGTACTTGTACCCGGCAAGGAAATACTGCGGGAGGGTGGACCGAATGGCGCAGCGTGGTCGGACTGATTTGGGGCAGGATGATGGGTCGCGTACACTATTGGGGCACGCCTTTTTCTTTATTTGTTCAGAAATGTATGTTTTCAATAAATGTTTTCTACAAATATTCGGGGCCATGTGGCGTTCCCTCCCCCGCCTACGCCACAGCCGTGGGGTGTCCCCTATCCATTATTTCGATTTCTTGTTATCATTTTCTTTATTGCTAATTTAATTTTCAGTTGTTTATGGAAAGCGACCCTCATCCCATATTATGAATAGTGACCCTCATTTTGTATTATGAACAGCGACCCTCTTCTTGTATTATAAATAGCGACCCTAAAACGCGAACCATCATCCCGGGCCCACCCCTCCCAATCAGCCTGACAACGCTGCGCCATTCGGTCCACCCTCCCTGCAGTATTCCCTTGATGCAAGTACATATTACCGACAATAAATATAAAATGTTGCACGATATATTTTCCATATCAGTAAGGAAGTTAGATTTGTAAGATTTTAAGCCAATTAATGAAATACGATTTTGACCGTAAGGCATTATGCGAGCGGAGGCATCTCCTGTATTATGTCTTTTAAAAGTATATTTTACTTTTTAGCTTTGATAATTATATAGAGACACGCCCCATAATCTAGCTAATATATTTCCCGCTCCTGTGGTGACAAAAAGGAAAACATAACACACATATAGAGACACGCCCCATAATCTAGCTAATATATTTCCCGCTCCTGTGGTGACAAAAAAAAAGGAAAACATGACACACATAATAATCCTGTCGTAATTTGTCCCCCTTGTGGGAAATTCTGCCCCAACACCCTGACTGAGCTTATCCAGGCTACGCCACTGAGACATTAAGTAGAACAAACAGGCCCATTATCATAGCCATTTAAGGACTGAGTTTGCTTTTTCAGAAACTAGTAATTGTTTATACGCAATAATGTTTTTGTAGAAAGTAGCTTTTAACAGGACTTATGGACCCAGGCGCGGATCCAGGATTTCTTAGGGGGCCAAATTTGAAATTGTGCGAGCCAAACATTGGTACGTAATGGTGACCACTAAAGCAGTGGTGTAATGAGCAAAATCGTTTGGGGGCAGAAAAAATCCGCATCACCACCACTCTTACATGCAGGCCCTGCTAAACGTTTTTGAAAGTGGGTGGGGAGGCTAAAGTATTTACGATCAGCTAGAGCGTAACGTAAATCGGCGTGGGGTCTAGGGGCAAAGCCCCGGCGGGGGTCAAGGGCTGAGCCCCTGGAAGCTCAGGGCGTATGGGCATTTAATTACAGTCAGATGAGCATATTTTTATACCTTTTTTGTGACACTGGCAGGACACTAATTTGCTTGGTGTACAGGGGGTGGAGCCCCACAAACAGATTCCATAACCATTCAAGTGTTTCAAGAAAAAGTTAAGCAAACTTTGTCCTCGATGTAAATTCACACTAGCGTATGAGCTCTCCTATCCAGTCTAGACTCTTCGCGAGCGGTTTCATTGGAATCCACCTCTCGATTCCTAGCTCTTCTCTAACTCTCCTTTTCTCCCACTTTCCTTCTACTCTCCTTTTTTGCTATATCTCTCGGTGTAATATGTGAACATAGCTTGATCCTGTTTTAAGAATACTGTCTTAATTATTTTGATTGCCGTATTGTTTTAATGTTTTAATGTTCTCACATTTTATGATAATTGTTACAACATTGATGTGCAAGTTCAGTTGTTTTTATCATGTAAATTTAATGTAATTCAGCCTACGGGCTGCCAGGTTCAGTATTTAATAAACCGTAAACCAAAATCGTTACATGTCGTTAAATATAAAGGACCTTTCAGTCTTTTGACTCGACGATAGACGGTCAGGAGTATGAGTTTAACAAAAAAAGTTTAAGCACAAACAGGCGCGGTGGAGCATTTTCCAAAATGGGGGGTCACCGTCAAAATAGGGTACTTTCTGGAATATAAGGGCACCTACAAATGGAACCATCAAAATGTAAATCTACCATATTTAGACATTGGTAGGCCTATATACCCCTACAGTTTTATGATTGTGATTACATTATCAGGGATGATTTCAATATTTGTTTCTCTCTTTACTTTGGTCCAATATACTGTTTAAGAATCATACTTTGCAGTTGGGTGTGATGGTCTGAATATTAAGAAAATTTTAAGATTTCTGACGTCGAGGGCAAAAAGTTTCATAATGAGAAAAACAACAACAAATCCTGATGGGTTCTAAGCACAATTTAAACATGAAAGGCTGAAAATACATATCATAAGTAACACGATTATACCAAATATAAATGCGAGCGAGCTTTGGGGAAATAAATGAAAAAGTTGCTCTAAGTCGCTCTATAGGGCGTATGTTATGGAGAAAGGAAAAGGGATATTTTTCAGAAAGAAAAAAGGACAATCAGAAATTTTATTAGAAAAGAAAAGGGGCACATGTCATAATAAACCTCGAACCTGAAAAGGGCCACTCACCAGAGATGAAAAAGGTACTTATGAGAAAGGAAAAGGGGCATCTGTCGAAGAAAAGGGGCACCTATCAGATTTCAATAGGGGCATTTATCATAGGTGAAAAGGAGTATTTATGAAAAGGGGAAGGGGCTGTTATAAAAAAGGGGAAAAGGGCCCTTTATCAGAAGGAAATAGAGTAATTAATGAAAAGGCTCCCTCGCGAGTGCCGCCCTGAGCACAAAGCTTAATAATTACAGTGCTTATATAGCGCCTAACACTTACTTTATCAGAAGTCTCTAAGCGCTCTACAATAATGCAGCATAATTACCCTGGCATTAGCAGTGCAGCTGTTACGCGCTGCGTTTCAGAATAAATTCCTACCAGGTACCCATTTACTTCACCTGGGTGGAGTGTGGCAAATGTAGATCAATGTCTTGCCAAAGGACATTAGTGCAGCGGCGGGACTCGAACCGCGGACCTTGTGATCGACAGTCCGGCGACGTATCCACTCGACCACAACACCTCTACAGCTTTAACGTGCATGTCTTTATTTCCCAATCTGTTTTATTTTCTTCTTTTGCTTTGTTTTCCTTTTGATGTCTTTCTTCATTTCCTTCTCTATGTGTTTGGCAAAATGTTCTCTTTAGTTCACCTTTTCCCGTTTTTTCTCTAGTCTCTTTCTTGACCTTATATTTGCATCCCTCTATCGTTCTCTCTCTCCGTCTCTCTCCCTTTCACGCGTACTTATTGGCACCCTTTGTAAAAAAAAGTTGGTCTTAGTGGAAACAGACAAATCCGGGGAGATTATAGAAATCGAACAAAGAAGAAAGTCATGAAAATTGACACTCGAGATCGATAACTTTCTCCTTGTCAAGTTTGTCCTGATGTTTATAATGCGTAGGCCAGGGGTTTCTTTTCTTTTTCTTTGACGGTCCAGAAGTGATTTCTATGAAAGCTGTAAGGTCCGAAATGACACTTGTATACTGAAGATAATGAGGCTTGTTTTTGGTCTATATCTGATCCAAGGAGAATTGTTACAGTTTAAAAACAGAGCCGCCAGTGCTTCCACTCGTTTAAATAGAGTTTCCCGAAAAGAACACCCAATTTCCTGGAATTTGAAGGAATTTTCTTAAAACTTTCAAAATGCCTCTTGCGTGGATATTTTATTTGGATGAATCGCTATGACGTTTGAATATATATTAATTATTTAGTGGGCTTATTTTGCTTTCTAATAGATCCGTACATGGCAGAGCTTGAGGAGCCTGGCAGAGCCCCAGGATGCTCTTGAGATTATTTGACTTTCAAGAGAGAAATTGTCTTTAGGAGAAAAAAGAGGTTATTTCTTTCTCTCTTATAGACAATTTTATGGGATGGAATGTTCAATCTGAAGGCTTTATGTGCTCTTTGAAAATAGCACACAATGGGGCAGTGCAATTTAAATTTTAAGGGATGGATTAGAGTTTTTATCACTCTTGAAAGTCAAATAGCCCCTTCATTTCATTTTAGAAATAAACTCTAATCCATCCCTTTAAATTGCACTGCCCCTATTGTATGCTCTTTTAAGCCCTCAGATTAGGCACCAATTAAGTAGCAGCACACGCTCTTAATACTGGACACAACATTCTATGGGATGATGCCCACATCATTGAGTTTGAAACGCACTTCTGGTCAAGAATGGTAGAAGAATGTATCTGCATAAAAGGATAAATCCTTCACTGAATAGGATTCTCGCTATACATTGTTACCTTTCTTCGCTCCAGTGATCTCGAGGCAGCAGACAGCAAGACGTGTGAATAATAAAAGGTCCACGGGAGTGGTTGTTAGAAGCTTAAACTACAAAAAATCACGCTCTCTCCAATTTTATACAACAAAAGGTTGTCTTGGGAACCATTTCTATCTTTACGGATGGGGTGCAGGGGGACAGCCTTTGCCGGGAGTCTTTAATAATAAAAAGGATAAATCCTTCCTTGCTATATTGTTACCTTTCTTCGCTCCAGTCAGAGTCCAGTGATCTCGAGGCAGCAGACAGCAAGAAATTGTGTAAATAATTTGCCTTTGCCGGGAGTCTTGGGCGGAGCCCCAGGAAGTTCTTGAATAAAAAAATAGGAAATTTAAAATAGTCGTTACGAGCGATAGAAATTGTAATTTCCTCCTTGAAAGTCACATAGCCCCTTTCATTTCATTCTAGAAATAACTTCTCTTTCTCTTTAAAGACAATTTTATATAACTTCTGTTTTCGTATTGTTGTACTTTCGTCCGCAGACTTCTTAGGCACATAATATGTCAAGCCAACTCACTCGCAGTCGGAAATGTAATCTGTAGGCCTAAGTGTAAATTTAAGTTTCATGTTCCTCCTTTTTTCTTTCTTTCTTTCTCTCCTCTCTCTCTCTCTCTCTCTGTCTCTCTCCTTTTCCTCTATCCTCTATCTTCTTCTCTTTACATTATTGTCTCTTTTCCATTTTGTGTGTGTGTGACATGCGTTACGCGTTGGTGTGACATCGCACATAAATGCCAGTTGCAGATTCCTGTCTAATTACATGTATTGATCTCGATTTAAGATTTAAAAAACTTTCTCATTAATTCTATTTCCGTTTTTTCTAATACTTACACTAATCTCCAATTTAAAAACGTCTACTTCCTCTCAAGACAACATTATATAAAGGATTCATTAATGCAAGGCTATCTCATGAGTCATCTCTCAATTTCAATAACTTCTTGCTTTCCTCATCTCTCAGTTTCTCTTGCTTTAATATTTCTCGTTACTTCCTTCCAATTGAGCTCCAACTTGATTTCTCCACATCTCCATATATTCTAGTAGTGAACTATATCTATTCTTCAACTACAGGTAGATGCAAATATTACTCAAAATTCATTATATAAATCACACTCAGGATACAGCCAATGGACTAGAATTGCTTCAATCTATATTTTACATGTATCATTAATATATGGTTTTAAAATGGCTATGGTGATGAGATGTCTAGGTAATATGTTGATGTGTTTGTTAAAATGTATTACCATGGTGCATCTTCTTGGTTAAAAAAGATATATTTGTACGTACTGTACATGTATTAACGTAAGTTCATGCCTTTACATACCACAGTAGAAATCAAATATTTTATATTTGATGCAGAATAATATTAATATTTGAAGATTAGAAACACAAACAGATTCCATAACCATTCAAGTGTTTCAAGAAAAGTTAAGCAAACTTTGTCCTCGATGTAAATTCACACTAGCGTATGAGCTCTCCTATCCAGTCTAGACTCTTCGCGAGCGGTTTCATTGGAATTAATCGAGAAATTCGTGTAAATAAAAATACGCACCCCGTACATACTGAGCTGAGCAGCTTTGTAACAGCGGACTTGATTGGTTGCCTGAAAATCAATTTACTAGCATACTGCGCATACGTATGGAAACGGGCATACGTTTGCTAATAAACTTGCATACGTATGCTATCGCACTGTGCAAACGTTTGCTAAATAACAGGCGGCGATTGGTCAATTAGCATACGTTTGCTAAGGCAGATGCATACGTATGCCGCGTTCCATACGTATGCCCCAAACGAATAATGGCACGAACGGCCTTCCATACTCGTCGTAAATCTGTGACGGAGCGATTTCGGTTACATCGCCAGTAATTGAAAATTTGGCGGTGCTTTCTATTTTCATTGCTCATTGCGCCTCATTCAGTCATTTTCGTGATTTTTAGTAAATGTAAAAATTAAAGATCAGACTTTTTCTTTCTAAAAATATAAGTTTTGTTCATCAATACAAAAATAAGGTCTGTTTTTTTGAGGAAATTGCCGTCTTATTTTGCTGAAGCTTCACGTCTTTCCTTTTAATACACTCACAATACAAATTGCGTAAGCACCGCCGCACGCGCAGATCGGTCGATACCTCCATTCATTTCCCCATTGTCAATGATTGTCGTCTGCTAAAGCTCGGCCGATTATCAACCGAGCCATACATAATAGGCCTAAACCTTCGTTTTACATGGGTTTTCGACACATTTTGTAACTATATTCTGACCAACATTATGTCATGATCTACACTAAATGACCTTTCTTTTAAATGTGCAAATCAAATATAGGACTATTTGGGAAATGAATTTTGAGATGAACATTGTTTTATTCTCGACAAAAATATATATTTACTTTGAATGCTTTCGACTTCGTTTCTCATAATTTGAAATATTCATTTTGTTTTAGTTTTTGCCTCCCGCTTAATTTTGTTAATTTTTTTATCTATACATCTCTTAGAACCCTATTTTGATATGAGGTTGCTGTATCAATAAAATATTTATTGAATTTTGTACGCATATTTGATTTGTTTTGTTTTTAATGGAAAGAGCTTAAATGAATGACAGAGATTAGAACAAAATCATAATTCATCACAATCATCTCTCTCTCTCTCTTTATATCTATTTATCTATCTATCTCTGTTTGTCTGTCTCTCTCTCTGTCTCCCTCCTCCCCCTCCCTCTCTGAATACGTCAGGATTTTCGTGAAATTGGCATTGTGCCTCAGTGTGTTTTATTTCCGCATCGCGTTTTAGTGTGGTTTTTTTAAAGGGTGTGGCTAATAAGGAGTTAATCGCCGTCAAGTCTTGGTAGTCTTTTGTTTATTCGAAAATAAATGATATTGAAAATATAGTGATTCATTATATGTTACGAAACAATAAAGAAAGAAGTGCAAACAACGTAAGAATTTAATGTATTTGTCTTCGTCTCCATCTGTGTTCTCGTTCAACCTATCATGTCAATAAAACTTTGTTAACCCGTTCCTTCCGTTGGAGTTTACAACTATGACAACGAACTTTACCCTTGGCCACGTTCATTGTTCCTCTTACGTAACTTCCGTTCCGTTCTTCTATTGTTGAGTTTACAACCATGACAACGAACTTTACCCTTGGCCACGTTCATTGTTCCTCTTACGTAACTTAGCTGTAGGGGCCTAAGACATAAATCTTTTCGTATATTCTATATAGGTCTAAAATACTTTCAAATATTTCTGTGTCATTTTTGTTTGTATATACTTTGTCAAAATTTGCCAATACTTACAAACTATTACGTTTCCCTATCATCTTCCGCTCTAGAATCCTATCCTTTTTGTAATTTGTTGTGTCCTTTTCATACTTATTTTTCTTGTCTCCCTCTTCAAGATTTCTTCGGTTTTGGTAGGGTATTTCTGCTATTTATTTTTTTTATAAATAAAAGAGAAAATTTTATTCTTTTTTCTTATAATGTTGTCCACCTTCTTCTAGATAACCCTTTGTGCTAAAGTATAATGTCCGATGTATATTATTTCTGTCAATATCGTAAATGAACGTATCATTTTATTTTGACGCAACAAAGATTTACATTCAAAATCAAAACTTTTAGTTTCTATAATTTTTATACAGTAGTATTCTTCTCATTTCGACATTATCAGTCGCTCGTTCTCTATTTTCCTTTCCTATAATAAATATAAGGTATAATTTTGTGTACATTATCAGGGAAATGTTATAATAATTTGTCTCAAGGTAGGAATGATGCCGGCATACTAGCAAATGTCGGAATAGAAAACAACATGAAAGATAAGGATGGAAAACGACATTGACAGAAAGACAGAGAGAGAAAGACAGACATACAGACAGACAATGGGAGAGAGAGAGAGAGAGAGAGAAAGAGAGAGAGAGAGAGAAGGGCGGGAGGGATAGAAAGATGGACGTAGTCTGTACTGTATTTATTATTATGATATTTGTCTCTCCGAATCTCCTATCACCCCCCCCCCAGCTCTGATTTTTTTTTTTGTTAGTTACTTTTTGGGGGGTTTATTTATATCTTTTCGCTAAAGTATTATGTCCGACGTATATAAGTAACGTCAATATCATAGCATAATAAACTTTTTTTCATATCATTTTGATGCAACACAGATTTACATTTAAAAGTTTTACTTTTTATAATATGAATCATCAGGCGCTCGTCCTGTGTTTTCCTTCTCCATATCGAGGTTATGGTATAATAATTTATCTCAAGATCGAAAGGAATACTTTGGGACGGAAAACAGTACCAAAGATGAAGATGGAAAATGGCGCTGAGAAAGCGAGCAAGAGATATAGAGAAATTAAGACATCATACAGAGAGAGAAACAATCATTTCTCATGTCATCTTTTCGTCTGTGACATTTTACTAAGTCACATTTGTATTATTCCTTTATCTTTCAATGATTGTTATATATTTGAATGAATATTTCAGATAGGGTCAAATCTGGTTCTACGTTATAATTATGATCATCTAATTTTATTTAGGAGTAAGTCGAAACGCGATCTCATCAAAAATCACGGAACAGAAAACACTATGAGAGATGAAGATAGAAAATGACATTTGAAAACGAGAGAGAGAGAGAGAGAGAAAGTTGGACGTATTGTTATTTATTATTATGCTATTTGTCTCTCCGATCAACACCAACCGCCCCGCTGTGGATTCCTCTTCAGTTTCTTTTTTTTAATCATTATTTACACTCAACAATTTTACTTTTTATAATTATTGTACAGTAATATTCTTTTATTTCGATATCATCAGGCGCTCGTACCGTGTTTTCCATCTTCATATCGAGGTTATAACGTGCAAATGTATAAGTTTTTAAAATTCTTGACAAATTGCGCAAAAGGAGTCCGAATACGTGTTTAATAATAAATATTTCATTATATAGGATGTCACCAATAATTGTGAAAACCTCTCATAATTATGTAAAGCTATAGAATAACTAACATCGATAAGAATAGAACAAGTACAATACTATATGTTTAATGGAAAATAAATAGATCTAAACGCAACGATATCTTCACAAATTTGAGCGCAGCTCTATTCGAACGCATTTTCTGCAAATCAGCAATTACAATGGAAAAAACGCACTATCGAAGGGATCAAGTAACTACATTATTGTGAGCTAATATGCCCACTGATAAGGTAATGTGAGAAAATCCAAGTTAAAGGGATTTAGTAACTTTGTTGACAATTGCAAAAGTGATGGGTGATTAATAAAATATGTATTGGTATGATCCGCTATGTCCACAAAGTAATGTTACTAAATCCCTTTCATTGGATGTAATTTGGCCAAGTAATGAAGTGAAAATGCAAAATGATATGCACTAACACTTGACATTGATTTTGTACACGGTTATGACTATCCAGTAGATAGTGTGACATCCAAACACTAAGCGTAAACATCTTTATTTTACTTTCATATTGATTGATTACAATAGGTTATTCCGAGTATGGTGATTGTGTATGTGTGCGTGGGTAGGGGTCGGGTGCTATTGTGATTAAAGGGTAATAGCCGCCTATGTGCGCGGAACAATGGGCGCAACAACTATTAGCTGCTCAAAGAGCTGTCTTTTGTCATTGTGTTGCAATAACAAAGTGCTTGTAAAAGTTACATGTAATTACAGTTACTATAATATCCGTATGCTATATAACACCCAATGTGAACATGACGTGTTCAGGCCTTATAACTATATACAGGGCACGTTAAAAAAAGACTTTACTAGCGCTAGCTAATAAATATGAAACGTCAAAACCTCACGAGCAATTGATGACAACAAATTGTTACGACAAATGCCACCATCAATACAGTTTCTTCGCAAAGAAATATTCGATCGAATATCATGTTTGGAACAGATAAGCGATTTCGAATTGTTCGAGGTGGAAATAACGAACATCATGTCCGATAAACACTGTTTTTTCTTCTGAAATCGGTATGCTCTGTTCATTCAAGGTCCCATACGATTCAAACATAATTTACAATGTTGATTTGCAAATGATAATCTCTCTGGGAGTATATCGATTTCCACGATGATGCAGATATTCATTTTTTCGTAAAATTAGTTTTATGATTTTGCAGCAGGAGACAGTGTTCCTTATGATTCGAGCAGAATTTTGGTGAGTGCATTTCGAAAAAGAGCGTCTTCCATCTACCGAAACGTTTTGATGATGCAGGCTCCCGACAATACGGGTATCATTTTTGTAATATTTTTAATTAGCAGATGTTTGTTTGTTTCGTATGACATATTTATACACGCCCTATAATCTTATTTCAAGGAGAATCTTACAATGTCCTTGATTATAAGTATCATTTTTAAATCACGGGTTTTGAAATACAATAGCTGATTTGGCGAAGATTTAGAGAACCTACGTTTCTATTCTTTAAATCGTTCTTGCATGTGGAAGAACAGATTGATGATCTAGATATATGACCTATTTTGATCGGATGACAGAACGCTTTTCAATATACAACTAAAATAATATAAAACAAAATAGAAAACGGAACAACATCTGATAAACTCGCTGCAATATGAGAAAGAAAATATTGCAAAACATATCAGGCAACCATTAAAGGGGAAACAAACAAAATAAATGCAATATGAAACAAATAATGTGTCAAAACATACAGAAGGAATACAATTATACATATCGTTTCTGTTTTGTTCGTGAACAAATTAATATAATACAAGTATTGAACACATTCATGAACAGAAATGAACAATCATGCCAACGTTAACGCCTACAAAACTTCGATGTTGGGAGAGAAATAAACAATCAGAACAACAATCTAAATCAATGTCATATTCGTCAAATAATAATTAAACAAATCAGAAGCCAAAGTGAATATTTTTATAGTCAAATCTTTCAAGACGAGAGCGGACACACACGCGGGGATTTAATACAGGAATAACTTAAATGCGTCGGAACGGGCGCGAAAGGGCGCGAAAGGGCGCGAAAGCTTTTCACAAAATGTCAAGCGCTTCGCCGGTAAGTGCGCCGGCGGGGTTATCTCGTGACGATGAGACTCCAAACAATAGCCAGATTTTATATTCATATTGTGAGCATGTGCTTAAATAGTTATATCAGGATTCCCTGGTTATATTGAAGACGTGAGCTAATATCGTGTACCCGTTTGTCCAGTATTTCTCCCTGATTGTTCGACCAACATTAAATTGCTATTGTCCAGCTGACTTTTCTATAGGCTTTTCTACCCTCGGCGCTAAAGGGATTGCGGAAAATATCAACACTATTTGTGTTTCTCGATAACCTAGTAGAACTAGAAGAATAAGGGCTAGCCAAAAAAATCAATGGCCCAAAATAACGCAATCATTATAAATTCCATCTACTACTTGATACCAACACATGCCTGATGGATCCCCGGGATGGATCCTTATTTAGACAGCGAGACAGTTCTGTAACAATGTTACGAGAAGCAAATCAACGAATTGCCATGGCCTGTATTTGTTCTAGAACGCACTACGCTCTTTCGATACCACGTGGCCCCAATTTAGCACAATATATACGTATTTTATTTCTTCACAACAATGACCTAGATCTAAAACTGGCCGCGGCTGTAACCCCTTCTTCGCAAAGAAATATTTGATAAAATTTCTTTGGAACAGAATGAAAAACTAATTTCTTCTTGAAATGATCGACGTGAAATTTCAAACATCAATTTCCTGGTAACGCTTCTTTTTAATGCATGCTCTATTCTTACGATTTAGGCATAATTTACTATGTTGATTTGCAATTGATAATCTCCTGGGAGTTTTGCGATTTCCCGATGATACGGGTACGGTGTATTTAATTTTGTTCGTAACATTAGTGTTTTGCAAAGAAACAACATTCTGAAAATGAGCGTCTTCTTTCTAACGAAATATATTGATGATGTTCATGACAATACGGATATAATTAGCATTTAAAAAAAAATCGTAAGACATATAAAACGCTCTATAAATTCATTTCAAGGAGAAAGTAATTACGACGTTCTTGATTAAGTATCATTTTCAAAATCACGGATTTAAAAATACGTTCTCTAATTTTACGTAGATTTAAAGGACCTATGTATTGAAATAACAGATTGATGATCGATACAATTATATGATTTATAATGATCATACGACGGAACGGTTTACAAGATACAACGAAAAATAAACGAAAATTTAAGAAAACAAAACAAGAAAACTGAAACATGCGATAACATCGCTAGAAAAAGGAAATATACACAAATTTAATGTAATATGAAACAAATACAGTGTCAAAACATGCATGAGGAAAACAATGTCAGAGAGTGGGGTAAGTATAAAATAATATTTTTTTCGTGAACAGATCAATTTGTATTAAAATTGATATTGAACACAATCATGGACAGAACAGGAGGAGATGAAATAATGAACAATCATGCCAACATTGACGCCTACAGAACTCCGATGTTGAGAGGGAAATAAACAATAAAAACAAAAATTGTAACCAATGTCATCTACGTAAAATAATATTAAAACAAATCAGTAGCCAAAGTAAATCTTTTCAGAGTCAAATCTCGCAAGACGAGAGCGACACACAAGCAGGATTACAGGGCTAACTAATGCGCCGGACCGGGCGCGAAAGCTTTTCAAAGTTTTAGCTCCCATTCACAAATGTCAAGTGCTTCGCCGGGACCCGCCGCGGCGGGGCAATCTCGTAACAATGAAACTCCAAACAATAGCCAGATTTTAATGAGCTGGAAACCAAATTGCGTCCTCTCGTACCCGGCGCAAATGGGCGCAAATGGGCGCAGAAAGACGCCTCCTTTGTTCTCATATCCTGCTCTGCGCCCCGACGCGTCGGGGCACAGTCGCAACTTTGGAAGGCTCCCCTAAGAGTATCAGATCGAATATTTGCACAACATCTGAACTGTATTTTCTTCTTTGGCGTGTACTGTTGGTGCAGAATATTCTTTTATATCCAATTTAAGACAAATGTTTACATTTAATAATTGTGCATGTTGAGATGACATTAGGGCAACTCAAGAAATATCAAGGTAAACGTGATGTTCGTGTATTTGATCTATTACCTTTCGGACAGTTTTTTAGTGCTTACTCTAAGTATATATACCAAATGGCCTATTCCAATATAAGATTTACGCTTTGAAACCACACCTGCAAGCGAGAAACAGATAATACAGATACAAACAAACCATTTGAATACTGAATTTTACAACGGCGTCATCCTAGGAGACCGTCAGCCCACGAGACCGACAAACAAAGAAATACATAAGAAAATTAAAGAAAAGAAGAATGTTTAAAAGGGTTCGCGAGACAGAAAGCTGTACAGACTGACAGCCCACGAGACCGATAAAATAAAGAATGCATAATGTAAGATAGGAAATGTCGGTCTCGTGGGCTGTATAGGCCTGTAGCCGCCGATGTAAATAAGATGGGGCTTGGTGGCCATCATGATCTTATGTACAAGTGAGCAAACAGTGTACGAACAAACTACGAGAGCAGAGATTGTACAGTGCACGGGTAAATGTCAACTGTGCCAAACTCATCAGAAAAGTTTATATCCATTCCAAAAGTACTATTTATTAATTCATCATCATACTTGGAAGATGTGATAATAGAAATTCCTTATAACCAGGCACGTTGCACCCTGGAACTTTACCTGTGCCATGATTGACCGACTATATGCGAACATAAATTACCTACGTATAGGTAGAATAGACTGAATTAGAGACATACCAATTGACATTGACCTTATCAGACGCAAGAATGTGCAGAAAGTCGAAATCAATAAATCAATAAATGAGAACTAAAATCACCACCACCACCAACAACAGCAACAACAATAACAACAACAACAATAACTAGTACTACCAATGGTGTCGATTTGTATCCGTGGTTGGGGGATGATAGGTGCCAAAATATTTTCGGCAATGGATCAAAGCAACCAAGAGGTAGAAGCGTGTGGCAGGTTGCACCCCCTCCCTTCCAAGTTATTAACTTTTTCAAGTCACCCTCAATAAAGATAACATTTCAGAGAATATAAGAGTGGCAATAAAATTAATAACATGCTAAATGTTAGTCCTGACTCTTGCCTGCAATGTAGGCCTACCAGACTTATATCATCTATTTTTAAACGAAATTTAGACATTGCCAAAAAAAAAAATCCAATGGTGAGGGATATCAACTTGTGAAAGTTTTATGTTACCAGTGGGCAAATGCATTAATAAGCAACCAGGAAAGGTTCATGTAGACAGAAAATTCTTTATTTCCTGGTGATAGAAACATACATTTTATGAATATTGATGTCTCCAAACAACATTCATCGTGAAAACCCATTCCAATATTCTGTGTAAGGAGATCTCAAAAAACATAGTTCTCATTAGTAAATGAAAAAAATATTGCTTTTGGTTCTTCATTTGACTCTCTTCCTTCTTTAATTAAATCAACTGAATCCTCTCTGCGGGAAACTCAATTCAATGAAACAGAATATCACTGTTGCAAAATTTGGTTCTCAAAATGACAGAAAATTTCCACTCCTGATCTCATACAAACTGTCTGTTTCTTAAAAACATAATATAAAACTTACGTTCCAACTACCAAACAACAAACTTCCATTATCTCCTTCTTCACCCAGATATACTTATCATACCAGATACGCTCTAAAATATAGGCATAATATTCCCCTAAGGCCCTGACCAGAGCACTATTTTTTTCTCAAAAACTATATTAACCAGTCTTAGAAGGTGCATTATTATTGGAAGGGTGTTATAAACAAAACTTCAAACTTAATAACATTATAACCTTCAAAAACACCTTAACTATCTTATGCATGTTACGTTTGAATACAATACATTGACAATTGACATTGACATTGACATTGACAATACACTGAATCCAATGACCGGGGTAATAGTATATCTGTAAAGCGCTTAGAGACATTTGTATTAAGCGCTATATAAAAGCTGAATATTATTATTATTATTATTACATAGGCCTACATCGACTTTTCACCCGGAGATTCCTTTAAAAAGGGGTGTTTTTTTCTCTCTCTCTCTCTCTTTGGATTCCTGAGAAATTTAAAAAGGGGGTTATAAAATATTAAAAGGGTGTGTTTTTTTTCTCTCTCTTTGGACTCATGAGAAATTAAAAAAGGGGTTATAAAATATCTTGAATATCATAGATAGGGGGTACATTGAGCAGTGTTCCGGATTTAGGGGGGTCTCCAAGGCAGGAAAAGCCCGCGAGAGTGGGGTTCAGAAATGTTGGCTGTCCTGAGATAGGGGCGTGCTTTCAAAGGGAGGGAACAAGCATACGCGTACCCTAAAAACACTGAGTGGGGGCTGGGCCTACCTGACACACTTTGATCTGACCCACTACTTTCCTATTCATTTTTTACACAGAGGCATTTCCAACAACACACAATCATCATACAGACTAGACTGTCCGCGAGCGGTTAATCGAGCTTTTCCCCTCGCTGCCGTGTAAATAAAAAATACGCGGGCCACGGGAAAGACACATAGTCTCGTCATGCTACACTCCCTTTATTAAGCGAAGGTGATCGCAGCTATTATGTTACTGCACGACTGCTAGCCACAACTACCGAAGCTACCAAAGTGTGTCAGGTAGGTCGGAAAGAAGTGGTACAGTAAATGGAAACACCCCAGCAGTTCAATCATTATTATATTGAAAATTCGCCAGTAATTGCACCATAGAATACAATGGAACTTGGCCCGTCTGGCGCTACCCGAATCAACGAATTCAATAGGTAGTTCTCTTTATCAAAAATGTACATGGTTGATATATAAAGCGGAGGGCTAAGGTCAGAAAAGAGAGATTTGCCTGCCACAAACACACAAACTAAGCACACCTTGTTTAGTAGAAAGATTTTATCATAATACACAATATTTCAGAGGTGATTTTTTTTTTGTTTTGTAATAATTTGTAGCGAGCAGCCCTAAATCGGAGGGGGCGTCCCCAAAAACGGCCCTTTTGACGAAAAAATAGTGTTGTGTAAATAATATTTTAAGGAAACCTTAAACCACCATGAGTTTGGTGTCATATGAACAAAAAAACAATCGTCTACATTTCGATACCAATTTCAACAGAATAGAGATTAATTAACATGGAAATTTTAAGTAAAAAACAAAATAATTGAATTTTATCAAAAAACATTATTTTCCATATATCAACATCGGAAAGGCGTCTCTTTTCTTAACTTGCCAGGAATTTGCCCATGTATAAGGACGATATCTTGTGCAAAGGAGAGGCTTATATCTCTTTTCAGTGAAACGTTACAGCGACCCAAAGTTCATTTCCACTTCATTTCCACAAAAATGACATTTTTACCCATATGTGTATTAACTGTATGTATAGTATAGTGTATTGAGGATGTGTTTGGTGTGTATAAATCGGGTTTTAAAGATATATAGACATAGAACATTTAAGTAAAACCTCTAATCACCATGGGTTTTGGTGTCAAATAATGGATAAGTTAAAAGCCTTCAAGTTGATATCAATTTCATTGAGTTATGTAGTATGTAAAATATAAACCTTGAGCCGAAAATGTGCTATAATGTGATTAATTTACCCTTAATTTTGGCCAGTATCTCGGTATATTATTAATATTAACTTGACAAAAGTGATTGGACATTTAGTAGTGCAGAAAGTTCAAAGAATTTGGAGTGCTGAATGCAATTGATAAGTACTTCTTCTGTACTCTGTGATGTTTCAGGAAATGTGGGCATTGGCAGTTTTTGGAAGGAAAGTGAGAAGAGAAGGAGAGAATAATGTAAAGGAGAAGAAGATAGAGGGTGGAGGGAAAGGAGACACAGAGAGAGAGAGAAAGAAAAAGTACAACAATATGGAGAAAAAAATATATAAAATTGTCTTTAAGAGAGAAAGAGAGGTTATTTCTAAAGTGAAATGAAAGAGGCTATGTGACTTTAAGGAGGAAATTACAATTTCTATCGCTCGTGACGACTATTTTGAATTTCCTAAATTTTCATAAATTTCTAGAACTTCCTGGGACTCCGCTCCCAAGACTCCCGGCAAAGGCTTTCCCCCTGCACCCCATCCGTAAAAAATAGAAGTGGTTCCCAAGACAACCTTTTGTTGTATAAAATTGGAGAGAGTGTGAGGTTTATATAGTTAAAGCTTCTAACAAACACTCCCGTGGACCTTTCAACCGACCTTTTTTTTATCCGACTCCTGAACCCCCGACAGGGACTCTGCCAGGCCCCCAATCTCTGCCATGTTGTACGGATCCATTAGAAAGCAAAATAAGCCCCAGTAAATAATTCATATAAAAATATATGTGCTCTTTATCTGTGCTCTGCCTCTTGACCCCATCCAGAAGGGCTAGCGTTTCCACGCGATTGCAGTGTGCTTCGCGCAATCGTTGCCTTCAACCCCCCCCCCCTGAAAAAAATCCTTGAACCGCCGCTGAGAAATGTATAGTTTTACCCTTTCCTCTTAATGAAGTTTAAATTATTGTTCGCAAACTTAATAGGCTAAAGTTCATAATCTGGTACTGTGCGACAAGTCGTATGACTTTGGTCTCCCCATAGAAATTCATCAAAATGACAAATTCACGTAAGAGGCATTTTTGAAAGTTTTAAGAAAATTTCATCAAATTCCAGGAAATTGGGTTTTTTCTTCTTCAGGAAACTCTATTTAAACGAGTGGAAACGCTGGCGGCTCTGTTAAAAAAACTGTAGCAGTTCTCTTTGGATCAGATATAGACCTAAAAAAAAGCCTCATTATCTTCAGTATACAAATGTCATTACTGTAAAATTTAAGAGTATAGATTGTCTAAGTCTGTAACAAAATTGAGCAATGTTTGAGTCGTGCCCGGCTTTCCAGTATATGATCGACCATAAGAATTTTCAGGCAAATGGCATCCCACGTTTTGGATCTTGCAGCTTTCATAGAATTCATATCTGGACCGTCAAAGAAAAAGTTTGAGAACCCCTGTTCTACAGCATCACTATAACGTATAGGGGCTGATGCGAACATAGTTTCTTTTTTTCAGGTTGCATCGGCCGAACTTTGGAATACATTACCGGAAAATCTATAAAAAAAACTGTGATACTGTTGACAACTTTAAGGCGCGTCTTAAAACATTTCTTTAAAAAAAAATACTTTCCAATATTGACGAAGTATGTTGAGCATATCTCACTCTTATTATGTTACTCTATCCACCTTTCCTTCTTACTCTTTCTTACAGCGCATAAAGACATATTGTGATATGCGCTATATAAGTACGGTATATTATTATTATTATTATTATTATTATAGTTTGCTGATAAGATATTGGCATTATCCTGGCTGTCCAGAACAAATAGCCAGTATGAAACTTGTTGTCTTTGAGATGACATGCTGATTTTGCAAGACAAAATGCAAATCCAACAATTTTGGGTGCGAACAAGTTGTTATTTAAACTCTATACAAGGGCAAATACTGGGATTTGGTTTTGGAACATTAATTTGGGCAATTTTGGCACCCCTGTTTTGCGCCTTGGATCGATGTCGCTTGCAACCAGATTTGAAGCCGATTTAGCTTTGATTCTGACTAGAAAGCTTAATGCTCTAAAATTACGGTTGTTGGTATTCTTATCAACACTCAAAATATAAATCGGGATGATGATGTTTGTTTAGATTTCTATATCTAATGTAATTACCAATTCTTCGAAAGTCGGATCGAAGAAGGATCGTGAAGTGTGCGCTGGGAATTAGGTTGCTCTTTCGAAAGTTAGTTGCGATCGTGTAGAAGTTGAATGGTCTAGTGGATAAGCCTCCAGACTTTGAACCACAAGTTGCGAGGTTCGATCCCTGCAGCAGCACTAATGTCCTTTGGCAATACATTAATCTACATTTGTCACACTCGACTCAGGTATAGTAATTAGTGGTTTATTGCCGTTTGGTCTACAACCAGTTCGTCTCCTACCCAATTGGTCTATTCCCACATGGTCTACACCCAGCCCCTTTACTATCCAGATGGTCTCTAATCATTTCGTGTACTTATCATTTGGTCTAATGACCATTTATGCTAATAGTAATGGGTATAACTTCCATTTTGTCTAATCTCCAATAAGACTACAATCCATTTGGTTATAGGACCTTATGGATGGTAGACAAACTGGGAATTAGACTAACTATTTATTAGACTAAATGAAAAACAGACTAATTGGGTAGTAGACGAATTGGTTGTAGACCAAACGGCAATTCACCGTAATTAGTTACCTGGTAGGATTTATTCCTTGAATGCACTTAGCGCTATGGATTTATTCCTTGAATGCACTTAGCGCTATGGATTTATTCCTTGAATGCACTTAGCGCTATGGATTTATTCCTTGAATGCACTGAGCGCTACGGTTACCGGAGCTAAATCCAAGGTAATAGTCTCCAAAGTCCTTTGGAAGCACATAGATACGATATAATATATCATAATCTGATATGCGCTATACAAGGATGGAATATTATTGTTATCATTTATTTTCACATGTTCTAGGATACCTAGGAACGGTTGCCTATGGTTGCACGTGGATATTCTGCATCATTGCCACGCCCATCGTCGGCCGCATCGGTTTCCGTCCAGCCGTCATCTTGGGCGTTGTCGTTTGTTCCGCCTCGGTCCTCATCAGCTCCTTCATGCCCGGTGTATTACCCCTCTTTGGCTCCTACAGCCTTCTCTTCGCCGTGGGTAACAGTCTGGTATGCTCCGGAACCTTTCTTGCCATCTTGGCGTACTTCCCTATAAAACACACCACACTAGCCTTTGGGATTTCAACGGCGGGGTTAATACAGGTGAATAGCGGATCCGCTGAGAACCAGAAGGGCGTTAACACATTGTTTTATTACAAACCTATGCGCGTTGCACACGTCATTTGCGTCATTTGCCTGACGGAAGACTGCGTCAATGACTAGTGCAGCATTTGACGCGCCATGTATGAGTGATATCATGCACAATGGACAGTGCAAATATTTTTTTGAATTACTGACGTAGGGGATGTAATTGCCTTCTCAGGGCCGATTAGCGCAGGTATAATGACGCAGTCGAAAGGACGCCTCGTGTGCAAAGGGCATCAATGCCCTTCTAGTTCTCTACAGACGAAAGTATACTTAATTCGAAAGGCACGTACATTTTTTTAAAGGTTCGAATATCCCGAAACTTTTTTACTTTTTCTAAAAGCCTTTCTACCGAGGTTAACTTCACTTCCAAGATTTTTTTTTTTTTATTTATTTTTATTTTACAATTTAAGTTAATAATAAGTATCATTGAAGTATGTATCGAATGTGAATGAATAATTTAGTTAACAAAGATCCAAGTTTGGGTATTAGAAGAATGACTTCATTCATGATCATGATGGCGTATGAATATAATTCTTTGTATTGTTCGTACCCGGTGCAGGTATACTCGTTTTCAATCCGTTAATGTACGCCATGATGTTGCGATGGGGATGGAGGAATGCCCTTCGTATCGTATGCGCCATGTTTATCAGCATAGCTCTACCATGTACCATGGTATTCATCCCACCGTCATCATCGTGGATATCACTTGATGATGACGACGACGACGACGACTTGGATGGTAAGTCACTGAATGGTGTCTGTGATGAAAAGAAGACATCGCTGAATGACGATAATGCCAAACGGCTATGTCTACTGAAGGACAGTGGCATCAGGGATGAATCGCATCCTCCTTTTGCTATGACAACGGATAGGAAGGCATCCGAAGTGAAGTATATTCCGCTAGATGGAGATGGGAAAGAATGTTTGTCGTTGACGGAGTTCGAGCAAGGAGCTACAGGAGAGAAAGGTGTTATTCCTAGGGAAAGGGTGCAGTGGGGACTGGCTGAGGCTTCTGAGTTACCCTGATGTCTGGCTGCTAGGGATTGGAGCTTTACTTGGTTCTGTGTGCCTGTCTTTTCTCTACTTCAGTACGGTTAGTCCAATATCTAGTTCGTTCATACCCCGGTCACCTCAACGAGACCGACACCAGACCGAACGAAAAATTATGTTACATCAAATTGCAAGGAAACAGTCGGTTTGGACAGCAGTTTGCAGTCGGTTTGGCGGTTGGACTTTTAAACTAGTCACACCCATGAAACCAACATCGGACTGACCACTCTAGATTATGCATTGCTTCCATATGTATATTAATGCATTTTTTTTTTAAACATAAAATTATGATGAGGATGTCAGTTCAAGATGTGCTTATGGCGGCCCCTCTTTTTTATGTATGATTTTATGTGACCGTACATGTTAAAATTTCATATAGGCCTACTTTTGATACTGTTTATTGAAGATAAATGAACATCAATCAGTCAATCAATCCACAACAACAAATTAGATGCACTCAATGGCCAAGAATAGGCGGGATTTGGAATCGTTTTTGAGTCGGGTTGGCGGTAAAAAATAATACCTTAGTCACACCGCGAAACCGATCTCAGACCGACTCCAAACCGACGGATCATTGGCCTTTGGGGTAGTGTAAAACTGTAAATATTGTTCAGTCTGTCGTCGGTCTGTCGTCGGTCTGGTGACGGTATCTTTGGTGAAGTCACAGGTATCATCGTGATCATGGACGTCAATTGGGAAAAAAGGGGGTCGGGTATTGGGGGAGGGGGCGGTAGGGACACCTTTATACTTTTTCAGTATATACAATTTGGTCCAAATTACTTTTTTTATATTACTGTAACTATAACTTTATATGTTAAGTCTATGGAGACATTGTTTGGGGTATGAAAATGTGATAATGATGATGATGATGATGATGATGACGATGATAATGATAATGATGATGATTATATATGATAATACATGTAGTAGTAATAATGAAAATATATATACTATAACTAATTTGTGAATAGTCTTTCGAGTTTTTCTTACTCCTGTTTTGCGGAATAATGATAACAATGATAATACTTCAATGATATTCCGTTCATGATCTGGTTTATTATTCCTTCTCAACCCTATAATATAGGCAAATTTTATAGTGGTGGCGGGTTTCTCCAAGTGGACGGCGAGTTTGATGATGGCGACCATGGGTCTGACCGAGATCGTGGGAAAGCTCATCATCGGTATCGTTGCCGATAGGATACCGGTGCCCAAGATTTTCTACATGGTGGTAGCGAATTGTATCGGTGCTGGAATGCTGTACGCAAGCTTCTTCGCCAAAACGGAAGCGGTCATGTACGCGATTGTTGCGGGTAAATAAGGATGAAATTGAGGATGATGATGATGAGGAGGAAGAATGTTATTGAAGACGATCTTCGAAGCTCTTAGTTGTTAACGAACGGAGATTTTTTTCTTGTTATCCTCTTTATTGTAATTTTTCCTGCAATTTCATCTTTGCACTTTCATCACATTATGTTACTTCTGGCATTCCCGTCTTTCATATTCAATCTTGATTTTAAACATTTTCTAATTTTTATTTTGTATTTATTCAGTTTTCCAGGCAGAGTTAAACAAAAACAAAAAACAGAGATAAAGGAATTAAGAAATATCAACGAATAGGTGTCAGAGGATAACCAAAAGGAAATTAATTCCTATGAAGTAGGTTTTCCTGTATATGTGTCTAGTGTTCTCTATCCCCGCAACAAAAATTAAAAGTCTCTGTTTTTTATGTGACTGTACGTCTTTTTCCCGATTCTCTCTCTCTCTCTCTCTCTCCTTTCTCTCTCTCTTTCTCTCTCTCTTTCTCTCTCTCTCTCTCTCTCTCTCTTTCTCTCTCTATCTATCTCTTTCTGCCTTTCTGCCTTTCACTCTTCTTTTCCTCTTCCCCCCGACAATGATTATTGAATATTCTATTAAAAGTTATCTTGCAAAAAAAAGAAGAAAAAAAGAAAAAATATTTTTATATTAATTGCCTCAATACCCGTCGCTCTTTAACTCTGTTTCCTCTCCTCTATTTCTCTGTCTGCCTCTCTCTCTCTCTCTCCCTTTTTCTTCTTCCCCTCCTCCTCCCCCTCCCTCCCTCCCTCCCTCCTCCCCTGCCTTCCCGGGTCCTTCTCTTCTTCCTTCCTTCCATCCCCGCCCCTTCTCTTCTTCCTTCCTTCCATTCCCTTCCCCTCCCTCGCTTCACCCTTCCCTCCATCCTTCCCTCTCCTACTCCTCCCTCCCCTTCCCCTCTCCATCCACAGTTGAGGGTTGCTTTGTAATGGCGCCATTGGACTCACTAGCTCACTCAGTGGCAAACCAGCTTTACGCGGCATCATTCAGCTCTCTCCTCTGGTCTTATGTTATGTTTGCTTGCGGCATTGGGGGAATTTTGGCAGCCGTCTTTGGTAAGATACAACCTTTTAAATTAAGATGAATAGAAAAGAAGTTCATGACAATTCAAGACAGTATGTCTCATATCTATAAGTGACTAAAATATACTGCAAACTCTCAGCGGCTTAATGAGAAAAACTTGGGGGGGGGGCAAGAACAAAAATCCGCATCACCACCAGGTGGCATATTAAATGGGCAAAAGTGAGAAGAAAACAAACCGGAAAATCATGTCATTTTTTTTTTTTGGGGGGCAACTTCCCTCCCAAGGCCCCCTCCCGATCAGTACGCCAGCGGCAAACTCTAATGATAGAGTAGGGATCTGTAAAAGCGAGGCGATGGCGTAACGTGTTTTGAACATTAAGAGTAGTCTGTGTTATAAAACTTTGAAATGAGTGGCACATTTAAATGTGATGTACTTTGTACAAGACAGGGATATCAGGCCTACTTATTCAAAATGTTACCGTATCACATCAATATTTCCCTACAGCGTTCGGGGACACAGATATGCTCTTCTTGAATCTAGAACGAATTTCCTACTCTTTGAATTTCATGTTACCTACAAAATAATGATCAATCATAATTATATTGTTCTCATTGTTGATTTCACTTATCCGTATTTTCCCCTCAATGTGATCGTTGTCAAACACAGGTGAAAGCGTTGACAAAACGGGCTCGTATAACACAGCCCTCTACATCGTCATCGGGTGTTTTTCACAGCGGCCCTGTTCCTCGTGCTGGTTCCTGTGTACCAGAGAGCATTCAGCAAAGATCGTTACATTCTCTTTAAGAACGTTAAACATCTCGGGAACAAAAGGGCCGATGAAAATACCAAACCCACGGCGCTCTATTAAATCCTACCTCTACTCAGACAAGAACAACAGATGATAAACTCTTATTATGAATTTTGTAGAGAAGAAGTAAAGATTTGTAATAATTGAAGTAATATTCGAAGGATTTCGAACTTTGTAAAGTCCCTCTAAAGTGTTGGGACTTGGTAGCCCCAAATTCGCCAAAAATTTGATGGCAAAATTTCATTTAAATTGTATCATAATGTGAAAGAGGATGTCATATAAGAAACACTTCTGCAAAGTCCCCCAAAAAAAAAAGTGTTTGAAGAAAAATATTGAAAAAAGAATACATAATTTGGGTTTTCTGTTGTAGGCAGAAAACCTCAATTTTGTATTCTTTCATCAATATTCGACTTCAAACACATTTGTTTTGAAAATCCTTGCAGAAATGTTCTTTAAATTACATCTTCTTTCACATTATGATACAATTTAAGTGAAATGTTGCCATCAAATTTTTGGGGCTCTCAACACTGTAGAGGGGCTTTAAACTTTTGCTAACGCAGGAGGCATTTTATAGACGCGGTACACACGAGGAGTTATTATTAGTTGTTATTTCATTTAAGGATATTCCTGCATATGATTATGAGTGCAAAGAACATGTCCAGGTGTAATCTCTTGTCACAGACACAACCCTTTGAGGCAGGGTGCGATGGCCTAGCGCCTCGACTTTCAACGGAAAACTGGCATTTCTACCATGGACTTATAGAATAACTGTTTTAATAACATGTCTCTGTTTCTACGGGGGCAAATGAGTGCATACAGAATACTTACGTAACAATTAAACAATTAGACAAATACACTGCATTTCTACCATGGACTTATATAAACTTAACTTGCCTCTGTTTCTACCGGGAAAAAATGAGTGCATACAGAAAGACCACAACAATTAGACAAATCCACTGCATTTCTACCATGGACTATATAAACTTAACTTGTCTCTGTTTCTACAAAATGAGTGCATACAGAATATGTGACAATCAAATCTGGGTGCACTCGTCATTATGCACTATGATCATTGCTTAGCCTAGCGTGAAATACATACTACTGATTTGAACCAGGTCCAGGTCGATCCATGGTTTAACCATGGAGCTATTAAGAGACTCTTTAATAGCTCCATGGTTTAACAATCGACTCAGTTAAGTGGCGTCATTGCCGGTACTGGAAGAACGCCTCGCGTGCAAAAGCTCTACATTTTTACCTCAGCCATTTTACCTCTGCTATTTTTAACCACTCACACTTCACACCGTTTGGTGCGTGTTCAGGGTTCGTTTAGGTTACCCCCTCTCTCTCTCTCTCTCTCTCCAAAATGGGGACAAAAGTCTCTTCATTCTCCTGCCATATCGTCTTTCTAGTTTTTACATTTGGGAGAGAGTGGATGCGTACAAGCCAAACAAAATGGCACTATATTATAATGGCAAAATAACTTCTTCATCAACAAAATTTATATATATATATATATATATATATATATATATATATATATATATATATATTTTAAATACATAAAGACCACCTCACTGCAAATATATGAGATGTGGGTAATCCTGAAATTCTCGGGAGGGGGTACAGCTCCCTTAGCCTCCTTCGTCTTATACATGCACCCAATAAAGACCACAACAATGTATAATTAAGGAGTGCAGGGTATGTGTCGGAAACATTATCTAAATTCGGGAGATCGGGAATAAGGAAAAATAAGCACGGCAGAAGGCAGAACGAGGAAATAGTAATATATGGCAGGCTGCATGCACAAACTTTTTTAGCATATGCACACAAAAAATAATATTTTATACTTTCATTTTGTAGATATATTAATTTTGTATTTTGCAACTATGAATGCAGGGTGATCCAGTAAAGAGAACAACAGTACTGTATCTTCAGACAAAATACTTTTTGAAATAAATGTACTTCCAGATTCTTTACATGATGATTATCCTGATTATTATCATTATTATTATTATTATTAATATTATTATTATTATGATTATTCTTATTATTATTATCATTATTATTATTTTTAGTAGTAGTGGTAGTAGTAGTAGTAGTAGTAGTAGTAGTAGTAGTAGTAGTAGTAGTAGTAGTAGTAGTATAGTAGTAGTAGTATTATTTAGTATTATTAGTATATTAGTATTATTGGTATCATTATTATTAGTAGTAGTATTATCATTATTAGTAGTGGTATTATTATCATTATTATCATTATTATCATTATATTATAATTATCAATCACTAGTACAAAGTAAAAAGCATGAGCACAATTGATATTATAATCAATAATTACATGAATTAGGAATTAAGAGCAAATTTTCTACCTCATTTACCCAGGATGCCGGAGCATTATTATTATTATTATTATTATTATTATTATTATTATTATTATTATTATTATGATTATGATTATGATTATGATTATTATTATTATTATTATTATTATTATTATTATTATTATTATTATTATTATTATGTTGTTGTTGTTGATGTTCTGAGATGTATTTCTTGCAACTATGACTGAAATATTAAATGAACAATAAAGCAATAGATTTATTCTAGATTTTTTTCCTACTTGGCTTGCTATTCTATTTGAATGTCGTTTACTGCTCTTATAAGTTATAGGCATTTTGAAATTCAGCTCTGTCAATACTACAGTATGTCAGCAAGTTCACGCCATATTTATGCATGCCTGTAAAAAGAAATCTTTCAGCATTTCTTTTTATTTTGATCGTTTTTAGATTTAGATTTGATATTAAAGTCATTACCAGATTTCAAGAGATGCCTTCATGTGATAAAACGCATCATTATCATTTTATTTCGTTAGGCCAATAATCAATACTTTGCTTGGACAATGAATTCGTTAATTCATTCATTTTTAAAGGAGGCGTATTATAAATGGCTCAGTGGTAGAGGATTGGCCCAGTAACCAGGAGGTCCCGAGTTCAATGCCAAGTCAATGTGCCAATGCCTTTTTGACGGGAACCAGTCCCATCTCATTGGCCCGGCTCGTATAGGACCAAAAGATGATTGTCTATTGATTTCATATCTATAAGTACATTTCTGTCACGGTACTGACTGGAAATAAATACCACTATCCTCACGAGAGGAGACCGCTAATACAAGTGCAGTTAAAGCTAACCTTGAGCTCTGGTATGGGCAGGAATCGTATTTTGAGACTGAATTGCTATGATTTATCCTGCAGTAGGTTGGTTGTTTGAACCAGTTAAATAAAAACAAACGCACACAAACTTACTGGGCATCATCTTCGATAAAAAAAAAAACTCCCATTTGCACATAATTATAGTGGCCTACTTACCCGGATTTCCTTATCTTTCTATGCTCATTACTCAGCCACTATTAGAATTTCTCAATTTGAACTTCATTTTCGAAAGAGCATCAAAAATAATGTCCAAATGTTGAAAAACAATTGAATATGTTCAATATTGGCTGAGATATGACCATCCGAATAAATATATTCCAATAGGAAATCACTGTAATTTTGCTCTGGTTCATAACATTATACGAACCAGAGCAAAATAACCGTAATTTCCTATTGCAAACTATTTATTCTGATGGTCATATCTCAGCCAATTTTTATACTGAACACATTCAATTGGTTTTCAACATTTGACATTATTTTATGCTCTTTCGGAAAAGGAAGTTCAAATTTGGAAACTATAAAAATGTTTTTTTGATGACGTCACACTTGACCACTCTATACATGTTCTACCAAAATTGTTTGGCACATGTCACTTATTTGTAATCTTGAACATTCAGTGTAAGTTTCGTTGGATTCTGTGATAATTTATTTTCTATATTTACCAGAACTCAAGTTTATCTTTAACAGTTCTTTGTCGGTATATTTTGACATTCTTGAAGCACACAATACCACACATGTCATTATGTCTTGGAGCTGGGTAGGCCTTAGGTGATATAAAACGAGGTCAAAATATCATGATTTTCGGTGATTACGTATCAAGGACCCCGTTGTCATTCACTTCGTTGGAGCGGTCTAACTAAGACCCGTTCCTCAGGAGCGGTTCTTAGGTGAGTGAGAACGGTCAAAGTGGTCCAGGAAGTGGACTTCTGGACCGCTCCAGAAGACCACCTCGGGAGGTGGTCTTGAGGAACGAGTCTTATTTAGACCCCGTTCTCACTCACTTTGAAAGTGGTCTTAGTTAGACCGCTCCAGAGGAACGGGTCTTGAGGAACGGTTTGCGAGCGTTCACACTCCGAGCAGTTTTTATGGCTCAAACCGCTCCACGAGTCAAAGTGGTCTTGTTGTTATGGCAGCTCAGGTCAGCGGGTAAATTTTTTCGCGCGCGGAATACTAAGCGTATGTACCGTACTACATGTTTCGCATGGAACGTCACTAGCTCACTTCCATTCAAAGTACGCTTCCGTTCACACTCGCATGTTAGAGCGCTCCAAACCGCTCTTAATAAGACCCGTTCCTCAAGACCACCTCCCGAGGTGGTCTTCTGGAGCAGTCCAGAAGTCCACTTCCTGGACCACTTTGACCGTTCTCACTCACCTAAGAACCGCTCCTGAGGAATGGGTCTTAGTTAGACCGCTCCAACGAAGTGAATGAGAACAGGGTCTAAGCGGTTTGGAACGGGGTCAAGGTCAGAAGCGGGGCCCATATAGAGATGACTGACAGCAATTACTTTCTAATGTCCTTTGAAAGTTTAATATATCCTAGTCTATGTTGACATTAACCTTAATCGCAACAATAGAATACAAAATACATTTACTTCATTAAAGAAGTCATCGTTCGAAAGTTCGTGTACATGTAGACCGAGGTCTTAACGTACGGTCTACACAGTTGTGGTACAAGGAGAGTTTCGGTCCGCCGGACAAAGCTCGCCTAGTGTATGTTGTTCCTTTAAAGGTACTATGTCCCATTTGCAGGCCCGAAAAATGAAAAGGTTAAATTCCAACGGCATTTGAAAGACAATACTAATTTAGAACTTCCCTAAAAAAAGGGGGCTTGAAAATGTCTTTAAGTGGGAAAATAACGACTATTAGTTGTCGAATCGACTTAAGAGCTATAGAGCCAGTAAGTAATAGTCTGATTTTCAGACCATTGTACCGAATGGTCGTACGTTTTATGCTGCGCAAAGATTCAATCAGTTTAATTTTGGCCATTACAAGAAGTGGGTTATTGATGTAGACAAATGCTCATGTACCCTTTACAGCTCATTTTATGTATGTTATTACCAAAGAAAAAAAGCCAGTCAGTCACTCAATAGTGTCTGACAGTGAAGTCTAGCAAGTAAACGGGTTTCCTTGCATAATTTGAATATTAGGAGACTGCTAACGTTTAAATTTCACAGATAGGACATACATGATATATTCATAATTCCTGCAAAGTTCTACAGAATTTGATGTTGGCTGCAAAAGGGACATAGTATCTTTAAAAGGTGTTGCAGGGATTTGCACGGCGAAAATCTCATAATTTGTAAAAGGACCAAAATGTTGTAAAAAATCACAATTGAAAACTTTCCTAAAAATGTGGTGGCAAAATGTTAATTATTCGCAAAATTACAGTCATTTTTCTTTTCAAATTTCAATTTTGCAACTGGCAGTATTTTATTCACCCTAGCTGTTGTGTACACAATAAGGGCTTCACTCATTACAGAGACAACCACAGAATATTTTTATCTGAAATTTGGCACATACTTT